>CM076583.1:1211371260-1211635676 GCA_034641835.2 Pinus albicaulis
TGTTACTACACATGTTTACTGTTAACTTAACATCAGATGAATGAATATTGCAAAGAACTAAGTTAATAAATATCTGCTAATACGCGAGTTGTTTGAAGGATATCCGCGTGTATACGCGAGTTTACTAAAGAAAAGTAGCGTATGGGTTTTAGAGAGTGAAAAAGTAAATTTTTTTGAATATGCAGTAAATACTGATTCACCCCCCCCCCCCCCTCTTAGTATTTTTCCGAACAATTGGTATCAGAGCAGGTTCTTCTGCAGAAGCTTGATCGCTTGAAGGAGATCCGTCGCAATGGGAATTCAAGAAGGAGTGATGTCTATAAAGCCACCTCTATTCAATGGAAGCAATCTGTCAGAGCAGGTCCTTCTGCAGAAGCTTGATCGCTTGAAGGTGATCCGTCGCAATGGGAAGTCAAGAAGGAGTAATGTCTATAAAGCCACCTCTATTCAATAGAAGCAATCTGATATTCTGGAAGGTACGAACAAAAGCTTATCTGCAAAGTCTTGGTGCAGATGTATGGGCAATCATGGAAGAATGTTATCAATACCCAGCAAGTATTCCTACTGATGCAGCAGAAAGGAAGAAGTATGAAATCAATGCCAAAGCGGTAAATGTCTTGTTAGGAAGCATGTATGAATCAAAATTTGCTAAAGTGATGCAACTACATTCAGCAAAAGAAATATGGGACAAAATCATTCTGAGCTATGAAGGAGATACAAAGGTAAAAAATGCAAAACTCCAAACTCTCAGAATTGAATATGAAAATTTGAAGATGCATAGTGATGAAAAGTGTTACCCGATTTCTTTCTTCGTCCTAGATGATATTTTAAATCGGATGAGAAATTTGGGTGGGCTCCTCGCCTGACACAAATGCGGTGGAAAAAGTCTTAAGATCCTTGACTTCAAAATTTGACTCTAAAGTTTCAGCTATTGAAGAAAGACAAGATCTGCAAACTCTTACTATTGTTCAACTACATGGTATTCTGACTGCCTTTGAAATGAGACAAGGAGGTCCTTCTCAAATAAAAGAAGCTGCTTTTAAGGTGTCTACAAAAGGAAAAGAAAAGGAAGTTGTCAAAGAATCCAGCTATATATCCGAAGAAGAAGAAGCGAATTTTGTGAGAAAACTTCAATTAGGTACTGGAAGATTCAAAGGTAAGCTTCCCTTCAAATGTTTTGAGTGTGGAAAAGTTGGTCACTATGCTGCTAAATGTCCTTATAGAGAAACATCCGCTAAAGGAAAAGAAGTAGCAAGATGGAATAAGAATCGATCTAGCACAAGAAAAAGTTACTATATTAATGAAGACAGTGATGGGTTATCTGATAGTGAGAAAAAATGTGAACAAGATATTAGAGTGCTCATGGAAAAAGAATCTAGAGAAGAAAAGGATACTCTTGTGGATGCTCTAGAAGACAAAGATTTTCTTGAAGAAAACACTCAACTCAAATTAAGCCTAGAAGAAAACAACATAATCATAGAGACTCTTGAAAATCAGCTTGAAGCAAAAGAAAAACGCATTGAGGAATTGGAGTGTGAAGTAGTAAGTCTAAGGAAAGATAATGAGAAAGGAAAAACTCTCAATGTTAGATTTGGTAAAGGTGCAGAAACCTTAGATGAGATTATCAACATACAACGGTCTCCTCTTATAAAAACAAGTCTTGGATATACTGGGGAATCTTCCCAGACTTCAGCACCAAATTATCTGAAAGCAGCCACAGCGGGTGCCCTACATTCAGCCACTCAGCAAGGGAACAAAGGATATTTCTAGGTAAAGCATGATCATCTCAATTCAAAGAACACTAACAAGGAGATCTTTCAAAGAAACTACAACCAACAGGTAAACTCAAATAGAAGATTCCATGATCGCAGAAATTTCTACTTCAATGGGCAATGTTTCACTTGTCACAATTTTGGTCATAAAGCTATTCAATGTGTGGCATATAAAACCATCATGACAAGAGAAGCTAGAAAGAAAAGGTTGGATGCTGAACCAAAGAAGAATACCTATAACAATTTTTCTCCTCTTCAAAGTGAAGTTGAATGTACTTATTGCAATAACTTTCTCCATGAAGAATCTGATTGCAGGAACAAGATCCAGCCTAAAGAACATGTTCCCTCAAGCTCTAAAGTGTGGAAGAAGAAAAGAAATACCGGTTGAAAATTGTGGGATAGCATTATTTGCAGAAGGTGAAGAAAATCAATGGTACATTGATAGTGGGTGCTCAAGACACATGACCGGTGACAAAAGCAAACTTCATACTTATAATGCTCTAGAAAAGGAAAAGAAAGTTACATTTGGAAATGATACTCCTGCTGTGATTAAAGGAAAAGGGTCAGTATTTCTAAAAGAAAAAGTGAAGGCTAAAGATGTCATGTACGTGGATGGATTAAGGCATAACCTGTTAAGTGTAAGTCAAATGTGTGATCAAGGAACAGAAGTTGTCTTTAGTTCAAAAGAATGTGTGGTTCATGATCTTGATACAGGTAAAACTATTATAAAAGGGAAAAGAACTCCAAGCAACCTGTCTGTATTGAAGAACTGCAAAGATCAATGTTACTTAAGCAAATCTTCAAAAAATTGGCTATGGCATAGAAGGTTGGGGCATCTGAGCTTCTCTCAAATCAACAAAGCAAGCAGACTTCAAGCTGTTCAAGGTCTTCCCAATATTACTCTACCGGAGAGTATCATATGCAAATCTTGCCAATTCGGTAAGCAGACCAGACTACAATTTAATGCCAAAGAAGGATCATCAAGAAAGCCTCTTGAACTCGTTCATACTGGCATATGTGGACCTGTGAAGAAAAAGTCACCACGTGGAGAAAAATACTATATCCTATTTATTGATGATTTCTCTAGAATGTGTTGGATTGGGCTGCTTAAACAAAAAGATGAAGCATTTGAGAAATTTCAGATCTTCAAAGCACTAGTTGAGAATGAATTAGATCTGAAAATCAAGTGTCTCAAATCTAATCGAGGAGGAGAATATACATCAGATGAATTTCTTGAATTTTGTGAACAACATAGCATAAAAAGACAGTTTTCTATAGCTGGCACTCCACAACAAAATGGTGTTACAGAAATAATGAATAGAATAGTTCATCAAATGGATAGAGCTATGCTTGATGATTCTGGAACTCTGACATGTTGAGGTGAAGCGGCAGCCACGACAACTAACATTCTCAACGAGGCTCATGTTCGGGTAAACAGTGATAAAACTCCATATGAACTCTGGTATGGCAAATCTCCCACTGTAAAGCATTTTAAAGTTTTTGGAAGTAGATGCTTTATCAAAAATAATGATGAAAAACTTGTCAAGTTTGACCCTAGATCAGATGAAGGGATACTTCTTGGCTACTCATCTTCAAGCAAAGCATACAAATGTACAATAAAGGAAGCTTCGAAAGATTGTTGAATGTATTGATGTTGTTATTGATGAGTCTCCTGCCGGCTCCACAAGAAAGAGAAAAACAAACAACAAAAGAAGATGATGGTGACACATGTCCTTCTACATCAAATGAAAATGATATAGACAGAGTGGATCCAGCGAAGAACACAGAAAGATAATCTGTCTGAAAAGCTCCATCCGGATATGTTCAAAAGAATCATCACGAATCTCAAATTTAGGAAACAGAGAATCGGATCGTACAAACAAGGAGGACTCTTGTGGGATCTTCTAGCTATCTGGCATTTTTATCCACAATTGAACCACACAATGTCAATCAAGCTTGCAAAGATGAATGTTGGATTCAAGCCATGAATGAAGAGCTTGATCAAATTGAAAATAATACACTTGGGAATTGGTACCAATACCACATGATAAAAATATCATTGGAACTAAATGGATATTCAAGAACAAGTTAAATGAGAATGGGGATGTTATAAGAAACAAAGCTAGACTGGCTTGCAAGGGGTATACTCAACAAGAAGGTATAGACTTTGAAGAAATTTTTTCTCTTGTAGCTAGACTTGAAGCCATAAGAATGTTTCTTGCTTTTTCAAGTTTTCAACAAATCAAAGTTTATCAAATGGATGTTAAATCTGCATTTCTCAATGGTGATCTAGAAGAAGAAGTTTATATAGAACAACTAGAAGGATTCATTTTTAAAATGATGCAAATCTTGTTTGTAGACTTAAAAAGGATGCATGTGGCCTCAAACAAGCTCCAAGGGCTTGGTATTATCGTCTTGACAAATATCTTCATCAACAAGGATTTTCAAAGAGTGCGCATTAGCAACTTATACACAAAAATTGAAAATGATAAACTATTGATTGTGGTTGTATATGTTGATGACATCATTTTTGGGAGTAATGAAGAATCTATGAGTCAAAATTTTGCTTCTGTCATGCAACAAGAATTTGAAATGTCCTTACTTGGATAACTAACATTCTTTCTTGGCTTGCAAGTGCATCAAACTGCAGCTGGTATATTCTTATCTCAAGTAAAATATCTTAAGAAAATTCTGAAGAAGTATGGCATGGAAGAATGCAAAACTGTAAGTACACCAATGATAACCAGATGTAACCTCAGTTCTCATGATGATTCTCCCGCGGTGAATCAACCAGAATATAGATCAATGATAGGTAGCCTACTTTATCTCACTGAGACTAGACCAAACATTATGCATGCAGTTGGGATTGTTGGACGATTCCAAGCTAATCCAAAAGAGTCTCACCTTGTTGTTAAAAATAATTTTCAAATATCTTCGAGAACTCAAGACCTTGATGCAGCAGTATCTTGAATGCGATCTTACTCTTCAGTTGTGGATGCGATGCGAGATTGAAATTTGGAAGTGTTGATGATCGGAAAAGCACTAGTGGTGGTGCATTCTATATGGGACAGTTGAAGTATCTTAGTTGACGAAGCAAGAAATTCTATTGCCTTATCTACGTGACAGTGTGTGTGCTACTTAGCATCTTGTTGTTGTCAAGCTTGCTTTGGATGATGCAAACCTTACAAGATTTTCAAATCAAGTGTACACCTCATTGTCCCCCATTAAGTGTGACAATAAAGAGGTACCATCGTGTTTCAAAGAATCACGGTATGCATTTGGGGAATAAAAATAAACACATTCCCATCAAGTATCACTTCTTACGTGAACAAGTGCTTGAGCAAACGATGAAGTTGGAGTATGTTCCCTCCAAAGAACAAGTTGCTGATATCTTTACCAAACCTCTGCCCAGGGAAGCGTTCGAGTATCTAAGACAGAAGCTGGGAGTGTTCCCTGCCAGTCAAAAGCACAAATCTGCATAAATTTCGAAGATGGCATTGGATACGTGGATTTCCTGAAACACAGTCGCGTATATATGTGAGTTCATGCATAGAAAACCGCGTATGTCTGATTGCTGACATTTTTTTGTTTGGAGTCAGCTCTCTTCAGCACAGCTGCAGTGCTGTTTGATATCTCTGATACTGTTTGGTATCTCTGGTGGTGTTCCAGTTCTCATAATTCTATTTCTAATGTTTTGATAAAGATGCCTTGATGATTTGTTGGTGAAAGTGTTCAGGATGCACAAACTAAGGGGGAGCCTTAGTCATATGAAAAGGATGCTTGGGTGCACAGTTTCAGGGGGAGCATTAGCTTTGCTGAGTATAATGCATTGTTGGCATTATGATGGTTCTGAAATATGTTCTCTTTCTTGAGGACTTTCTGGTGTTGGTCTTAAAGTTATTTCTTTTGTAGTTTGATGAAAAGGTCAAGTTGAGACCCATGATGTAAAAATTGTAATATTCAGTCATGTAAGGACTTGTCAAATTTGTAAACCCACTTGGTTGGGTAGGCAGGTTGAAATATGTAAACCCACTTGATTGGGTACTTGAGTCTCATATGTAAATCACTTGGTTGGATGTTGAAGTGTAAGTATGAGCCTTTGGTCTTTGGTGATAGGAAGTTCATAGAGTCATTGTAAATATGTTTGAAGATTAGGCATGAACTCAAGAGAACTTAGTCACTTCGGTATATATTAGATCTGCGAACGCTTCTTCCACATGCGGAGAACGAGGGGGAGAGTATATTGATTTTGATCCACCCTTTGCCCTTGATGTCAAAGAGAGACATGGTGTTTGGTGTTTGAATGAAATCAAAAATGGGGCATGTGACATGGTGTCATTGTATTCATGTACCTATACGTTGTGGTAACCAAACACCATACGTGGTTGCCATCAAGTCAAAGGGGGTGTTAGCAATATGATCACGGTGTTGTCCTTGAATGGCAACCCACTTGATGAAGATGATGACAACTTACTTGATGAAGTTGTGCTTGATAGAATATGTCTTGATGAACTAAATCTGATGTATCTACAGTGAGTACAGAAGGCAATGAAGAAAGGAATTCGGCATGTGCTAAATCTATTGTGAAAAGAGTATGTCTCAAGGCATACGCGGATTTGTCTAGGAGAAGTCGCGTATGCACGCGGGAAACAACGTTCCAAATCGCGTATGGGCAAAAGCGCTCATAAAGTGCAAAACCAGGGGTAACCACCATGGTATTGACCCATTGTATTGAGTAATGATTCGTCTAAATGACCCCGTCCAGGAATACCATCGGAAGTAATGTGGTTTTGGCTCATGGTATTGAAAAAGGGTAAACCTATATAAGGAGAAGAAATTCATTGTGCAAAGGATAAGTGAGCAGCGCAAGATGTCTGAGCTTGAATGAATACTTCTCTCTGGAGTATATCTGAATGGAAAGGGTTACAATTGAATGAAGGATCTGAATGTATGATGCACCAATGAAGGAGTGATGAAGAAGAGGATCTAGATCTGAAATATACTTGTATTTGCTAGATCTGTTTATGGAATGACTAGATCTGTGATGAGGCGAACATCTAGGCGAACATCTGTCTGAAGTAAAAAGGTAAATCTGAAGTGATGTATCTGTTGTGAAGAATTGCAATGACATTTAAGTTTGAAGAACCATACGCTAGTTCGCCGAAGAGGAAGTGCGTATATACGCGGCTTCGCCGAAGAGAAAGCGCGTATGCGCAATAAAATTAGCTCTGTAATTTGTACTGAAGTATACGCTGGTTTATGTGGACGGAAGCGCGTATGCAAACTAGGGTTTGCTGAAGTCTGTGGTAAGAAATGTCTAATCTGTTCTGCTGGTTTGCTGATATCTGTCAGTAAGTTATATGTATTTGTTTTCATGGTTGACTATGCTTAAAAGTATGGAAAGGGTCTAGTCTGAAAATATGATGAAATGTGGCCTGCAAGTGGTGTCCTAAAGGAAGCTTTGGATCCAGTGTGAAAATTGATGAAACGTGGTCCATAAGTGGTGAGTTGTAGCCCGGTCGAGGAGGTTGTAGCTCCCTTCCCGGTGAGACGTAAACGAGATCGAGGGTTCGTAGCTCCCTTCCGGGAGGAGGCCCCAGTATAAACGAGTCGGGGGGGTTGGAGCTCCCTTCCGGGAGGGCGAGTAGCGAGCGCGGTGGGTGCACGTGCGTAGGAAGTCTGCACCGACACATGTGTTGTAATATGTTTTTCTCTATAAATAAAATATTGAAGGCGAGCAACTGCAGCGGTGGTTTTCTCCCGACTTGGGTTTCCACCTAAAAATCCTGGTGTTCATGTGTGATGCTTTGTGTGATGGTTATCTCTGTTCTTACTGTTCATGTTTACTGTTTATTAAACATCTGATGAATGAATGATGGAATGATTTAAGTGAAGAACTAGTGACTTAATTAGATATCTATGTATACGCGAGTTTCATAAAGGGTATCCGCGTATATATGCGAGTCTGTTTCATGAAAGTAGCGTATGGGTTTTAGAAGCAAGAAAAAGTAAAAGTTTTGAATATGCAGTAAATACTGATTCACCCCCCCCTCTCATTATTTTTCCCAACAGCTTGTTTGGAAGCGACGGAAAAAGTGTCGATAGTGCGACACTTTTTAATTGCGTCGGAACTGCGATGGTATGGCAAACCACGTTTTTCTCGCCCTCGAGTTGTCGCTCTTGCGACGACTATGTGTTGGAATAGCGACGAATTGGCCGTCGGAATTTCCACCAAATTTTCTAGTGTAATGAAGGCCGTGAGATTTCTAGAACTCACAATGCTCATGAACTTTGTTTCTAGAAATCTAGAACCAATACTTAGTCGTCTTTAGATAGTGAAAATTATGGATGACTAACACACTCCATTTGTCACGAGTGACAAATAACCTGATGCTTTTACCTGTGCCTCTTCCTTTTGAATCATTTTGGTAACCTCCATTATGGTCCTGAAGCGGTCGACCACTCTGCGCATGCCCAATTATTTTGAGTGGAGCTCATTGATGTACCTGATGTATCTCTGTGGGGTAAGTACATTTTCATTTCCTTCCCTGCGACATGCATCCAACTGTACTTTACAATCCCGGTTCACATTCTTCTTGTCGTTTGCAAAGGTAATGAACTCCCAATGCTCCTTCACCTCTGTTATAATTTCAATCCAAACTATTTGTCTGGATTCCATTAGTGACATGTTGCCCTTGAGTTGAGCCTTCAAGTCCTTGATTGACTTCTGGTGCTCTTGAGACTCTTTACGAAGGGTCTCCACCTCTTTATGTAGAGATGAGACCGTATTTTGGTTTTCTGCGATGGCTTCCTTTGCCTCATCCAATAGTCGTCGAGTGGTGTGAGCCTCATCCTCTGACATTTTCAAGTCCACCAAAGCCTTGGTTAAATGCTCTGAGGCATTTTGGGGGTCATCTGGCACTTGTAGTAGACATACATGGCTATCTTGAGCCTGTTGCAACTTGGCTAGCTTCCCTTTTAACTCTGTGATCTCTTCATCTCTTTGAGCAAGTGCCTTAGAGAGGGCGTCTTTCTCTTTTTCATCTTTGGCCAGCTCCTTTGTTTGGATATGGTCCGAACAAGGAATGTTCAGCTTGCACCATAACTCCTTTACCTCCATTTCGGATTTACGCAAAAGAGTTTTCACTTCTGCATTAGGATCAGTGCCTTTGCATCTTATCAACTTCTTGGAGTCCTCCAGCTATGTTGCGAGGGCCTTCGCACTTTCTCTTTCCATTTTCATAGTGTTCGTCATTTGAGCTAGCCTTCTCTCGGATTTTTATAAGGCAAGGGTGTGTTTCAACACCTCTGTATGTAGCATTTCCCCAATGGCTTTATGCAAGCTCAACTTGTCTGGTAAGGGAATGGAAGCTAGCTCCAAAATAATCTCTAGGTATTTGTACTTGGATCCTGGGGGTAGAGGATGAGAAGAAAAGTTCTGGATAGTGACTATTAGCTGGTCATTTTCCACATCTAAGGTTGTCATGAGCCTAGTGTGATGCTTATCCACAAAGTGAGCAAATTCTTCTCTTAGTTTTTCTCTTGTAGATTGGTTCTTCACCTCAATCTGCTCACTTATTTATCCCTTACCCAAGGTGATTTCCTGTGAGAGCTTTGAAGGTACTGAATAGGACGCAGAGTCATAAAAGAGCTGAAAACCTAGTTTGGCTTTGCCCTGACCTGTGAGCTGTGGGGTTTCCTCATCAAGCTGCTCGGTGTCCTATTCTCCCGACCCCATAGTTCTTTTATTTTTACTGAGGTGGTCCTCCTCTTCATCTACGATTCCCTGGTCCATTTGATGGCTCTCCTGATCTGGGACCTCCACTTCACCGTGCAATATCTCCTTTTCCTTCAACAGCTGCGGATTCAACCTCCAACTCTGTATCCAAAGGCCATGAGTCACAGTTAGCTTTCCATTCTATTAGAGGCCTAGGTTCATGCTCATATGCTGAAGACTTAATATTATTCTTTCTTTGTGTGATGAACCCTTTAGGATCATAATTTCGTACATCTCCTTGCAGGAAATGAATCTTCTACAAAAACTCCTCAACTAAGGGGAGTGTGTGTCTTGAACTGATAGTGAAAGGATGTACAACATTTGGGAGCCTAAAAATATATCCCTTCTTTGCAGGCACAAAGTGAGTTTGGTCGGCACTTAGGACTTGGCGGATAAACCCTTGCACTTAAGACTTGGGGATTGGACATGAACACTAGAATATGGTAAGGGGGCACTTCTACTCCATAAACCCTGATCTCAGTATGATCTTTGAATAAATACAAATCCCGACACAATCTGTTTCACTAAACTGGAGAAAATCATGTATGATCGCATAAGCCTTGGACATGAAATCCATGACGAATTTCATGTATCCATTTCCCTCTGCGTGTTGGCGAACTGAATGAGTCCATTCGAAAATTATTTTTGGCTCGGAATTTCTCATGGAGAACTTGTCTAAGCCTAAACAATCGAAATTGTCAGCATGTTTGAATAAGAATAGGGAGAAAACCAATGAACAATATTTGAAAGAAATAGAGGACGATATGCCTTGAAATTGATCTTTAATAGCGGAGGCTAAGAAGGTGGGGATATCCAGTAGAACCCTAGGTTGCATCATGAGCTCTAGAAACCCTTGACCAGCGGTTGTTACCCTATCTTCGTTATCCAAACCGAACATTCCTGAGATGACCACTAGGATAATCTGTATGGTGTCACAAAATAGGCACAACGGGATAGTCTCTATAGGCAGGGGGGAAGTTAGGTACGATGTGGTGATGAGCTCGAGGAAACCTCTTTGTTTTTCCAGGGGTAAGTTTGAGAAATTATAGGAGAGGGTGTCTTCCATGAATTCAGCACATTCTTGAGCAGAGGGGTAGTACAAAGCTTTTTTGATTAGCTGAGAGGTAATCTTGAATAATTTTACCCCATGGGTGGAGAGGAATATATCTTTCCGCTCAATGTAGGCGTCGGCGAGCCAGGCTGTGAACTCAGGGAAAGGATGGAATGATGGTGTAATTTAGTAATAGAGCCTCGAATTGAAAACCCTAAACAAATCCTTGCCCTGCTGTTTATAATCTAGTAGCTCGATCTTCATACGGGCCACATTGAAAGGATAAATGGTGTCATAGATTTGGGAGTGGGCATCCATGAGGGGCTTGGGACCAGGGGAAATTCTGGCTTCGCGGGCCTATAGCGGGGTGACAACTGCAGGGCTGACGTCATGAGGACGTCAGCAGGAGGACATGTGGCGCAAGGTGATTGGACGACATCGACTGGGTGGGTGAGAGGCCACGTGTCTGATACGAAGGTACCGGCATCATACCTGGATAGAATTACCATACCTTTACTTACCTCGACCAAACGTGAATGCGTGGCCCTGCCATATTTCGTCGGGTCGAAGAGTCGAGGACAGGCCTGCATCTTGCGCCCCCGGATCTCCTTTGATTGGTTCACGAGGAGATTGACGTGATCGCCTCCAGTGGGTCGATATCGTCGCTCTCTCCTTTTTCGAGAGCCATTGGAATGGTTGCTTGCATGCTTTGTCCGGGTGGCGCCGCTGCTTTCGCAGACTGTGCCACTGCTTTGGAGGTGTTGCGGCCACGATGGATGGCGCATATAAAGAATGAACAAAAGGTTTATGTGGGTTTTCCACCAACCCCTATATTCAATCATTTTCCTTGTTCCTTAGTAAAATTATTCCATTCTTCTTAGGCTCAATATTGTCACACGCTAACATTGGCTCCATCTGGGGGCAACATGCTCGCTCTGGTGCATTGAGAACTCATAGACCGTCTGACTGTGCTATTTTTGGGTGCATGGAGTCGTAATCATGGAATTTACAGAGAATGTGGTTAAATCTAAAACAATAATTCATGCAAAAAGTAAAAACGGTATGTATACAATGGAAGGATATGTACAATGGACTGTCGGGGTCCATGTCAGTGCTGGAAGTAAGGCTTGAGAAACTTTCCATTGACAGGCATCTCAAGTGTGTCTCCTTCCAATTTTTCCAACAAAAGTATTGTTTCCTTTGACCTCTGCCACCTTGAACGATCCAAACCAAATCAGGTCGAATTTTCTGTGTTTCCCTATATCTGACCTCCTGACGTCCCATCGCAGTACCAAATCCCCTGCCTGGATCTCTATGTATTTAGCTTATTGGTCAAATAAGACTTTCATCTTCTCCTGATACTCTCTCAATCTGAGGTTCACCTATTCTCGGGTTTCATTTAGCTCAACCAGTTGGTTCATTCTTCTGACAAGGTCGTTTGGTTCTTCCTCGCTCTCCTGCAGAAAGTGGCCCATAGGAAATGTGAGCTGAATAGGGAATACTATTGCTTTTCCATACACCAGCTCGTTGGGAGACTTCCCTATGGATATTTTAGTTGTGATACGATTCACCCAAAGAGATAACTTGAGTTGGGAATCCTAATTCTTTTTATTTTCATTGATGGTCTTTTTCAGAATCCTCACCAACGTCTTATTAGACGACTCTGCCAATCGGTTCCCTTAGGGGTAGTATGCGGTGAAGTGCCCTAGAAGGGTGTTATAATTCTTATAGAAGTTTACTAACTTCACCGACTTGAAAGCCTGGGCATTATCCGTAATGATTTTAGCAAGGCACCTAAATCTAGCTATTATGTTTTCTTCTAGGAATTTGGTCACCACCAAATCTGCGGTGTTCCTCGCTGGCACAACCTAACCCCACTTAGAGAAGTAGTACGTGGTGGTGAGAATCCACTGGTGCTGATTACTAGATGCCAGGTGGATTTCACCTATGTGTAGGTTTTAATCTTGTACAAAAATTATCTACAAACAAATCTTAAAGACAGAAAATAAACAATAGCGAGAACATAAAACATAAAACATATATACACAAAGATTTTCACCTAGATCCAAAATCGAGAATACCAGCTTTATTTTTTCATTATATTCCTTTTAGTGTTACAACACATATATATACATGCTGAAGCATACATAAACCCCAATCCATTAACCCTGGATTAGAACATAACCGTAGTTCCCTTGACCGGATCTACAAAACACCAGGGGCTGAAAACCATCCTCCCCCAAAACCATGTGTAAACCCATGCACAAAACCATGGGTGGGTCCGCCCACCGATTTTTTTTTCCCGGGGCACTGCTGCCCCCCTGTGACCCCCCTGCTGCACCTGGAGCAACGTACAATGCGTGGGACTAATTGTGGAAAGAATATAACACATACCCAACATTCTCCCACTTGTTATTTTCTTTCCGTAGGGGGCCACAGGAGAGCTTAATAATCAGTCTAGCTCTGCAACACCCATTGTTTCTCTACACCAAGAGAACTTATGAGTGCTCACAGACTTCGTCAATTCATCTGAAACATTCTTCAAAGTGTCCACCTTTACCAATGATACCCTTTTATCTTCAACCATATCTCTCACAAAGCGATATTGAACATCAATGTGCTTTGTCTTTGAATGATAAGAAGGGTTCTTAGCCAAGAAAATTGCACTTTGGCTATCACAGTCTATCCTTATAGCTTGCTGCACCAACCCCATACTTGAACACAATCTCTGCAACCAAACTGCTTCCTTGCTTGTATGAGTGGCTGCCATGTATTCTGCCTCTGTAGTTGAAAGAGCCACTACAGACTGTCTTTTACTCATCCAACTGACTGCATCTCCAAATATGCTAAACACATACCCACCTATAGATCTTCTTTGGTCCAGATTTTCAGCCCAGTCTGAATTAATAAAACCACGAATGTCCAACACTCTTTCCAATCCTGGTCTTCCCTAGTAGCACAAACCATAATCACTAGTGCCACACAGATATATGAAAACCTGCTTCACTGTTGTCCAATGCTCCTTCCCTGGGTTTGACATAAACCTGATCAATACTCGCACTGCATGTGCAAGGTTTGGTCTAGTACATGCCATTGCATACATCAGGCTACCCATTGCACTTGCATATGGAACACGAGACATATCCTCCTCTTCTTCTTATGTCTTGGGACATTGTTAAACAGACAGCTTTACACCTATAGGAATAGGAACATTCACCGGTTTACTATCTTGCATATTGAACCTCTACAATATAGTCTCGACATACTTCCTCTGGTAAATTAACCAGAGCTTCCTCTTTACCCAATCTCTCTTAATTTCCATGCCCAAAATATAGTTTGCAGCACCAAGATCCTTCATGTCGAATTTGGAGAATAGTTGGGTCTTCAAATCTTGGATAATTTCTTTGTCATTTCCAATCAAAAACATATCATCCACATACAAGACCAAATAAATAACATGGTCACCAATTAATTTAAACTAAACACAATGATCCTCCTTGCTTCTGGTGAAGCCAAGTCCCCATATATAGGTATCAAATTTCTGATACCACATCCTTGGTGACTGTTTTAACCCATACAGAGACTTCTTTAACCTGCATACCATTTATTTCTTCCCCTTAACCATAAAGCATTCAGGTTGTTTCATGTAGATCTCCTCTTCCAGATCCCCGTGAAGGAATGCTATCTTTACATCCATCTATTCTACATCAAAATAAAATGCAATAGCAACAGATAAAAGTAATCTAATAGAAGTAAATTTGGCAACAGGAGAAAAAATATCACCAAAATTAATTCCCAGCACCTGGGAATAACCTTTTGCTACCTGTTATCAAAAAATCAGGTCTGATGGGCTGCTCATCAAGTAAACATTGTGTAACTGTATCAGACCAATCTTTTGGCTGAGGCTTAGCCTCCTCAACCTGAGAGGGCTCTCTCAAAAGTTTATGATTTTTGATAAATAAGTAGATGGCTAACTCTAAGGTAAAATAGATAGATGATATAACTGGTTGTAAATCACATTAGCAAACATTCATTGGGCTATGGAGTCAACGTAACTTGAACAAAAATAACACAGTCTATCTAGCATGGAAGTCAAGGCATTTGGAGTTCAAATCAGGGAGTAAAACATATAGAACAGTGAAACACATAGTTAGTTTGTATATGAAGGAAGTTAGAGCATTATGAATGAATTATAAGTATCATAAACAAACACCACTACAAATAGAAATATTGAAGAATTCCATTAGAACAATAATGGACAAGAACTCCTCATGAACCTTGAGTTGTCTAAATAGAACTCTGTATTAAGCTGAAAAAACCATTACATACAAAACACAGTCTTTGCTAATAAAAATGTCCAACCTCTTGGATTTCGATCTTATGATCTTTATAGAAAATTTACAAAATAGGATTCCTTCTTCTCCACTAGATACATCGAAGTCATAGAGTTTGACACCTTTTCTAATCATAAACATGCTATTTATTACAAATTGACAACTATAATCCTAATGAAAAGTCCTATTTCTAATAGGACTAAAACTCTTTAATACCTTCCTAACAACCTTATCTAATATTTATTACATCTTTTGCCACCTACAATCCCATGAAGTCGAATTTGGATGATGATCTTTAACTTGATGTGGCCATGCTGTTGATGATAATGTTCTCCTAAAATCCAGGAAACATGTCTTCCTATTTTTAGGCCCTTTGATTCCCTTATCTGTTTTGAGCACTTTGACCATTAATGAATCATGTCTACATGTCTCTTGTTGCCAAATATTACACCATATGTCTTCAATTCTCTAGCTGTGCAGAATCTAAACTTCGAACACTGCAAAAAGGTAAGGATAAACCTGCGCTACGAAAGTAGCACAGTTTTGTAGCGCTTTTCATAGCACAGTGTTTAGCTTCCTTTATAATCTGCTTTTGATATGTTTTCTTCGGAGAAGCCTTCATTTTCCATTAACACACTTCCACCAGCAATTTCAAAACAAAATTCACCAAAATTCCCTCAAAATTTGATATGAAAATATGATAAAAGACTGCTTCAACAGTTTCGTAGCACATTTCATCAGATTTGCACTATATGTGCTACGAAACTACTATGTAAGCAGTTTTTTCAAAACTGTCTTCAAAATTTATACTTTGGAGATACTTAAACTTTAAGGGTATTGGTATTATTTCAAAAACACAGCAATATGGCCCTGAAAACATAATCTTCATCAAAATTTACCTTCATTTTGATCAGAGATTGTCTTGTGGATTTATCATTCTGTTTCACTGCCTTTTTAACTTTTCTTGAGACCTTGTCAATTGTATCTCCAGATCTTCCACCTATCTTCTTAACCTTTTGTTGCTAGCTCTCAAATGAGTGTTGATAACTCTTACAAACTTTGCCTCCTTAATGGCTGGGACTATCCATGTGAAGAATTGTTCTTCACTGCTTGGTATTTCTAATTTGGAGACTATTTGACCTTCCCAAACAGCTTTAAATTTTGTTTTCTCAATGACATGTTTTCTGGCTCTTTTCTTCAATTTATAAATCTCATGGTTTGCTGAACTTAACTCCTCCTCCAGGCTTTTATACTTGGTCATTTCTTCTTGTGCTGTGATTACTCTGTTTTTTGCATGTTCTGCTACAGGTGAGGAAAGATCAATTATCTCTTCAAGAACAGTAGCTGCTTTATTTATTTCTTCAACTTCTGCATTAAGTTCCTTGAGCCTTTTAGAATGTCTAGTTACAAGCTTCCTAGCTTGGAAAAAAAATGTTGTATCTTCACCCTTAAACTCCATCTTCTTTGCTGATTTCACCTTTTTCTGTTTGCTTTCATTTATTCCTACAAAATCATCTTGCACTATAGGTGATTCTTCTATGTCTATTGCATGCAATATGTCATCCAAGTTTCCTTTCAATCCTATGTTTTCACTTGATCCTGAAGCTACTGTCTTTCCTTTTGATGTTGTTTCCTGGCTCCTTGTAATTCTATGAAATATTTGCTTACCAGATGTTTGTTTTTGTTTAGCTTCCTTGGTACTTTTTAACCCTTGTTTTGCAGGTGAAAGATTTTCTGTAATAATCACTGGTGTTCTTTCTACCTTATCTTTCACTTGTTTCCTTGGCTTCAATTTCACAAACCTCCTTGTCCTTATATCTACTGGTTGACTAGATTCTGCTAATGGTGATGGATTTTCCTTTGCCTTAGGGTTTTTAGCTGGGGTTAGAGCTTCCATTTCAAATCCACTTATAAAAAGAAAAGAAGACCAGTCCCTACTAATCTTCTGGAGCTCATTCAAAACCAACAGTTTAATTAAACCATGGTGAAACAAAGATGTTTCACAACCCTCAGATTTTGCTTGAACTTTATCAACCATTTTGGCAATGCTTCTATATAGGAAAAATGGTAAATCCAGTGATATCATACCTGTGAAATGTAATAGGAGTTTGAAATGATAGGTGTAGACTTTGTGGTACCCGCCTTCGCATGTGAAATATATTTGGATGTTGAACAATAGTTTGGCATAGCTATCCTTAATACAATTTCTGGGAACTGCATTGTTCAGGTCCATCTCTGCATATTTTGGCTTCATAGATATCTTGCATGCCTCCATATCGAATCTAAAACCCTTAAACAAAGTTTCATGTCCTCTAGGTATTTCAGTCACTAGAGCTATGGTTTCAGGTGTCACTGACATGTTTAACATTCCAAACTTTGTATTTGTCCCATTGAAATGTAATGCAAACTCTTTGGATACCTGAGTATGTCCACCTTGCAACTTTTGCAAGAACTTTAAACAACCTACTTTACTGAAAGCATTCATGACTGCTTGATCTTCAGCTAAAGCTTTTGTGCTTTCATGTTCAGATCTCAAACAATGTCCTCCTTTGTGGTTCTTTTTCTCCTTAGCCATGCTTGTTTCAGAAAAAACTTTGTTGGTTTCCTTCATAATGTATAAAACAACCTCTCTTGATTTAATTTGGCAGCCTCGCTTGAGAAAAAGGAACAACCTCGCTTGATTATGTATGAAATAGCCTTGGTATAGAACAACCACAAGCTTAACTCTAATACTTTAGATTTCGAAACAAAGATGTTTCACAGATTAGTATGAGTAAATGTAGCCTGGAATGACTGAAACAGATAACACTTTTCGAATTTGAAATCCCATTTTCTAATATGAAACCCCTGCTATGATAATAATGAATATGAATGGTTAAGTACTTCGAATATGACCTCTAACTGACTCACCAAGATGTTACCCCATCATTACCTAACGGATTTCTGACAAATTCTGGGTTTTTGACATGACCTTTTAAGAATCCGCGCTTTCGTAGCGCACATAGTGTATTTTTCGCACTTTGTGCTACAAAAGTAGCAGTGCTTTCATAACGCAAAACCCATTTTCTGAACTAACCATGCTACGAAACTGTGGTTTTGTGGCTAATTGCAAGAATTTCATCCGAAACCTAATGACATGATCTCTAAGTGAATGATAAGACTTTTTAATCATGGAATCAGACTAAAAGATTTTATTTGAAATTGAAAACTGACCTTTGAGACTTCTAAATCTATGACCAAAATAGTGTAAACTTACAGAGTTTATAATTTGTTTTTTTTTAGGGTGATAACACTACCAACCAAGCTTTGTATTACTCCACCTTGCCTTCTACATTCATCTTCTTCTTAAACACCCATTTTCTCCTGATGGGCTTCCTTCTAGCCGACAACTCCACCAGATCCCATGCCTCATTTTTATGCAAGGATTCCAATTCATCAACCATGGCCTCCTTCCAGAGTTTTCCATCCTTTGAATCTACTGCCTCCCTGACGGTTCTGGGATCATCACTAGTTATAGTTAAAGAAAAATTTGAAAAGAAAGCAGATGGAATATACCTTTCTAGCTGTCTTATTTTCCAAACTGATCTTCTCACAACTGGAGTTTGTGGCTCTTCCTCTTCTGAGTCTTCTTCTATTGTAGAGTCTGATTCATCCTCCTTTAGCTCAAACTCTATCTTCTCAGGTTTCTTTGGCAGGACTTCATGTTTAACAACGTCTTTCACCTCTCTAAATACCACATCTCAGCTGTACACAACCTTCCTTGTTTCTCGGTTACAAATCTTGTAACTGTTTAAACCATCCTTATACCCAATAAAGATGCACCTTTTAGATTTATTATCCAACTTTGTCCTTTTCTCCTTTGGAACATGTACATATGCAACACATCCAAATACCCTCAAATGTGAAAGAGAGGGTTTCTTACAAGTCCATATCTCATGTGGAGTCTTATCCTCCAACGCTGATGAAGGTGATCTGTTAATCAGGTAAAATGCAGTCTCCACTGCCTCTGCCCAGAATTCTTGTCCTAACCCGGTACCACTTAGCATGCTTCTTTCCTTTTCCATCAATGTTCTGTTCATTATTTCTGCAACTCTGTTTTGCTAAGGTGTGTATGGAGTAGTATTTTTCTGTGCTATACCACATTTCTTATAGAACTCTTCAAATTACTTCTTGCAGAACTCCCCACCATTATCTGTCCTCAACACCTTTATCTTCTTCTCTGTCTGGTTTTCCACCAGAGCCTTAAATTATTTAAATCTGTCAAAGACTTCAGATTTATTCCTCAAGAAATATATCCATGTATTCCTTGAGAAGTCATATATGAATGAAACATAGTACACAGACTTATCCAGTGATGGAACTGACACAGGTCCAAACACATCACTGTGCACAAGATCTAAAATCTTGTTCGACCTCATAGCACTAGAAGGAAAACTCGCCCGATTCTGCTTCCCATATACACAATGTTCACAGTAATAGAAATCCAGAGAACAATTAGACATAACTTCTACCATACCATTTCCATGCAGTATCCGAAGGCCCTTCTCTCCAATATGTCCAAGCCTTTGATGCCATAGCATGGTATTTTCTCCAGAAACTGCTAGGATTTCCGCTCCACTTTCAGGAACCACAGAACTATTGCACCCATCAATAATAGTGCTGCCCTGAATCTTGTACAGATTTCCAATCCGAAATCCCCGCATTAATAAAAGTGCGCCCTGAACCATCTTATAGGTATCTTTCTCGAACACTGTTTTTACACTTGCATCATCCATCTTTCTTACAGAAATTAGATTTCTGGCCAATGCAGGAATGTGCAAAACACTAAGAAGTGTTCTAATCTTTCCACCTTGTAGCTTCAGCTTGAATTTTCCACGTCTGACGAATATGGCCTTCCTATCATCCCCTAGGAAGACATCACTTCCATCATATTTCTCATACTCGCAGAACCACTCCCTATGGGGAGTGAAGTGAAAGGATGCGCCCAAGTCAATCAACCATGACTCATGATCTACATGTGTATTTGAAGAAGAAGCCAAATACACAACCCCACCTTCATCCGAGGTGGTTTTTGCCTCTACAGAAGGAGCATCATCAGATCCCTTTCCTTTCTCAGGAGCTTTAGATCTTCAGTACTTTTTGTAGTGCCCTTCCTTTCCGCAATTCCAGCACATCTTTACAAACTTTCTAGGAGATTTATATCTCCCACTCGAAACCTTATTCTTGTTTCTATTCTGGGACCTTCCTCGTATAGATAAGGCATCTCCATTCTGACCCTCCATATTTCTCCGTCTCATTTCCTCCGACAACAAGGCTGAGACAATGTCATAAAAATTCAAGGTAGTTGTATTGCTACCTATTGCAATAACTAGACTGTCCCACGAATCTGGTAGAGAACACAAAAAACTGATGCACTTATCTTCATATGAGATTTTAATATCAACATATGACAGCTGACTTAACACAGTATTGAAGGCGTTAAGATGCTCTATCACCGATTCTCTATCCTTCATCCTCAGGTTATATAGCTTTTTCTGCAGGAACAATTTATTCACCAGAGACTTAGATTGGTACAAAGTCCCAAGTTTGTCCCACAAATTATTCGCCGTAGGTTCCCCAGATACATTCAACAATACTGAATCTGAGACACACAACCGTATTGTGCTCTTCACCTTCCGATCCAACTTCTTCCAGTCTTCATCTGACATTGTCGTTGTTTTAGTACCTGGATATATCACGATCCATTGATTTTTATCCACCAAAAGGTCCTCCATCTTGAGCTTCCACAACTCAAAAATCTGACCATTAAATTTCTCAATCTCTATCTTTCCACTGCTTTCCATCTTCTTTCATTGCAAGAATTGATCCCATATATCTCCCACTGAAAAGGGTCTACCACACGCTCGAGAAAAAAACCCCGCAGCAGCAAAGGCGTCCCCTTGAAGCCGAAACTGCTCTGATACCACATGTAGGTTTTAACTCTGTACAGAAATTATCTACAAATGAATCTTAAAGACAGAAAATAAACAATAGCGAGAGCATAAAACTTAAAACAAATATAAAAAAAGATTTTCCCCTAGATCCCAAATTGGGACTGCTAGCTTGTTTTTTCATTATATTCCTTTCAATGTTACAACACATATATATACATGACGAAGCATACATAAACCCCAATCCATTAAATCTGGATTAGAACATAACCATAGTTCCCTTGACCGGATCTACAAAATAACAGGGACCAAAAACCATTATCCCCCAAAACCATGTGAAAACCCATGCACAAAACCATGGGTGGGTCCGCCCACCGATTTTTTTTTTCCCGGGGCGCTGCTGCCTCCCTGTGACCCCCTTGCTGTGCCCGGCGTAACGTACAATGCATGGGACTAATCGTGGAAATAATAACACATACCCAACACTATGAATTTTATTCCCCATTGTTTGAATGACTCTTAAACATGTATGGGGATCAGCAGGAGGGGTGCGAACCTTTGCTTCTCGATAAATGTTTTGAATTTTTCACAGGCCCTAACGCGAGCATGAACGTCACCAAATAACATTGGCCAAAATTTCCTTTCTCTGAGGATATTGTGGGTAGTCACATGCCAGCTGTAGTTCCCACCCCATATTCCATCATGGAACTCTGTCATTACTTCCTCAACCTCCTGCTCTTTAAACATAACAACAATATTCCAGTCGGATCTCTCCAATAAAATCGCCCATTTTCCACGGTGTATTTTTTGGACCTCAACCTCAGAGTGCGATACCTGGTTCTGTCATAGCTATAAGGACACCTCAGAGTAAAGAGACACTCTACTATATCCTTACACTATGGGGATTGAAGATACTTTACATGCATCTTTTGTATGGAAGTTTATATCCCTCGTTGTACACATGTATCTTCTTGCACCTCGCCCCCTGTCATAGATATATTTATTCCTAAAGCTTGATAGTTGGATTCTGACATAATTTTACTAATCCCTAGCCTTTGATGAGCTTGGTAGGCTTTATTTCCATTTCATACTCTTGGATCTTCGCTATCCATTTTCCCCTTTTCCCTTCGCTGTCGCCCTACACGAGAATGTCCTTCACTGGTGCGGTGGGCACGTAAGCTGTTGTGGCAGATTGTAACACATACACCCGGAATGCCTTAAGCAATTTGAACATAGCATACACCTAATTTTACAGGATGTATTTTAGTTTGGAATCTCATAGGACTTGGCTGAATAATGGAATAGGTTGTTCATGCCCTTCACCATTTTTTTGTAACAACACCGCAACTATGGTGTGAGGGGAGGTGAAAGTAAAAATCATGAACAGATTTTCATAATCTGGGCTAACCAATACTGGAGCTTCTGCAAAAGCCTACTTGATCCCATTAAAAGAATCTCTCGATTGAGGAGTTCATTTTACTTCACTGTTCTTCTTTAGAATTTCGGTGATTTTTCATAAAATCTCAGCATAATTGGGTATGAATCTTCTTAGAAAATTTATCCTTCCCAGGAATACCTGCAGTTCTTTCTTGTTACTTGGCATAGAAATGCCATTTATCACTTCCACCCACTTTGGATCAATTTTAACTCCCTCTTTAGTTACTATATGCCCCAATAACTTCCCTTCTTCTAGGGCGAACATGGAATTTTGGGGGTTCAGAGATAAACCATACCTACGACATTTTTCAAAGGGTCACCTGAGATGTTGTATATGCTCGGCATCACTCTTTGAGAAGACCGTGATGTCATCCAGGTAAATCACTACGAACTTATCCTAGTCTCCTATGAAAGTGATATCCATCGCGCGTTGGAATGTAGCACCGACGTTTATCAGGCCGAAAGGCATCCAGGCGTACATGAAGGTTCCCCAAGGCGTGGTGAACACCGTCTTCTTTTGATCTTTAGGAAGTACCGCCACCTGATTATACCACAAAAACCTATCCATCATAGACATGTGGGAGGATCCCACTACCTTTTGCAAGATCTGGTCCATCTTAGGGAGGGGATAATTATCTTTGAGTGATGTCCGGTTCAAGTTTCGAAAGTCCACCCAAAGCCTGATTTCACCATTCTTTTTTCTTACAGGAACCAGGTTTTCCACCCACTATGAGTATCTCAGGGGGATGATGATATTCATGTGCAACAACTTCTTAATCTCCTTTTCAATAGCTAGAAGGAGGAGCGGGTTGATCTACCTCAACTTCTATTTATGAGGCTTGGCATCTTCTTTGAGAGGTATCTTATGTTGTATGACGTCTATATCAAAAGTCTTCAGATCCTAGTATGACCAGGCAAAGACGTCCTTATCTGATCGGAATAGCTTCAGGTACTGGCCTCGATACTCTTCAAGGACTTCTTTTGATAACTTTACCAACTTTGGGTCTTCCTCTGTCCCGATATTCAAATCCTTAACTGGCTCATCGGGGGTCGGTTTGCTCGGGTTCACTAGGATATCATTTCTATCAAACAGATTTCCAGCAGCATGAGGCCTCTAGGGATGAAATTTCCCTTTATTTGTAAAACGCGGTTCCCAACAAGTGTCTCCTCCCATCTCAGTTTTGGCTCTGCCCTGTCATCCTCAACTTCTGAATCAATCAATGAGTTCAAGAATTCACCCACCATCTCCATGAAGCGCTTGAATTTCTCTTCATCCTCTAAAACTTGCCAATGTTTCACGTTGTTCGTAATAGAGGGGCGATATCGCACCTCCACTTCATATCTGAGCGATGGGTTCTGAGGAGGATGGAAATTGCTGGTGGCCACGGCTAGTGAGTCGACCATCCTGTTCTTATCTCTGGGCATGAACTGCATATTAAAGACCGAGAAGAATTTTTTAACTAGGTACCACACCTCATTCCTATAAGATCTGAGCCGTGGGTGCTTATTCTGGCATTGGATCCTGATTTTCCTCACTACCAACTCTGAATCTTCAAACACTTTAAGGTTTTGTATGTTCATGTTCTGTGCTTCCTGTAGTCCCACCAACAGGGCTTCATACTCGACCACATTTTTTGTGGCTTAAAACTCCAGCTTTAAATAAAGGGGAATAGAAAATCCTTCCAGATATATTTTCAATACCCTTGCCCCATTTCCTTCTCTTGAATAAGCTCCATCGAATTGCAAGGTCCAAATTTTATTCTCCTCTCTTCTTTTGGGATTTCCCTGTCTTAGGGGACAAAATTGTGTCTCCTGAAGGAAATTCTCGTCATCTTCAAGTATGAGGCAAGAAAATTCACCTTCCTTACTATATACCGGGGAATTAGTCGAACCATTAGCTTTGGTGACAATTTTTACAAACCTGGACTCCCTGTATAACATTCTTTCCTCTCCACCGAACATTGGGATAATGGCGTAAGTTAGATCAAGCTTTATTGATCCTCCAATTTTAGAACCCAGGATCTGGATAACAACATACCAAATTGAGCTAGGATATCAGCCACAACGATATCCATTACCACACTTTTGGCCAGGATCTGGGCCAAGTTCACCACCAGATCTTTTATCATCCCCAACCACTTTACCCTTTTGGATTCAAACGAGTACAAGTCTTTATAAGGCCTTGTGAATTTTAATCCCAGTTATTCCATAACAGACAAAGGAAATAGGTTATGTGATGCCCCAGAATCCATCATGCAATTGTGTAGTAATAGGTCATGTATCACCAAAGTCACATAAAACAAGGGTGTGGCTAAGTCCCGCTCTTCCACATGATGTCCAAAAACCACCATGGGTCATTCTTCTTGGAGATTGAGACTATCAGGCAAGGGGATTACACCATGAGGCTGCATAAATTGGGACACTTGAGCTTTATATGAGGGCTATTTCAGGAGCTCGATTAGGGGAACCAGGATCTTGACATTTTCTAATTCTTTCTGGAGATTAAAGGATGTGGGTCCCTTTTCAGTAATGGTTTCTTTGACATGCTCTTTAGGAGGGTCGGGAAAATTGAGGGGTGTAGTTGGAGACTTCTCATTTTTGGGAGGGTCAAAGTCCTTCTTTGTGGAGGTTGATGCAGTGGCATTATGGGAGACTGACTCTTTTAAGGGCTTTTTTCCTTTACAGGAAGAATTAGGAGGGGCTTGGTATCTTGATGCTGACTCTTCATTTTGTTCTTGTACTCAGGTTCTCTTCCCAGAGGGCCTGAGATCATACTTCTTGTGGAGCTGACCCTACATGAAATCCACAAATTGTCTGCAGTAATTGTTAATATATTGATCTTCTGGAGGAATTTCCTTCTCTTCTACCTCTCCTTGTAATATGAGTTCACCCTCTTCATCATTAGAGTAAGCGAGGAATTTATTTTCTTGGTTGTCTGTAACTTCCTTAGCTTGCCCCTCCACTTCTCCCTCTAAGTACATAGGAGGTTGAATGTGATCTTGTTGTTCCTTCCTTTCACGCTGCAACAACTGTAGAGGAGGCTTCCTATACTGGGGATTGAACCTCGAGTTAGAAATTATCTAGTTAGATTGAGGGGAGGAATTTTTGGCTTCCAATTCAAGCTTCACTAGTATATTTGAAAGGTTCTTGAATATTTTATTCATCTCTTCAATTATATATTCTTGTGATTCTCTCTCCTAATTTGAAGTAGAAGTCGCCTCTTTGTTTTTTCTTCTTACTTCATGTTCTGTCTTCCCCTTTAATTTTCCAGTAGATGTGAAGTTTGCTTCTACTTCCAATGCGTCAGTCTAAATCTAGTCTAGAGATGCATACTTCCTTTCTCTTAAGGTGAACCCAAATTTTAGTTCAAATGCTCCTCCAAATACTACCTTAGCAGCTGCTAGGGCAGGTTTTATTTCCACGGGAAGATTATTTTACAATTTTTTGAACCTCTTTATGAACTCTGTTACATCCTAATTATGTATCTTTTTAGAGCATTCAATTAAATTATAATATAACCATGGTCCCTCTTCTCTCCCCATTTCATTGTAAAGAAATTCTTCATTTCTTCCCAGGTGTGCACTGTTTTGTTGGCCAGGGACTTGAACCACTTCTGAGCTTCTCCATCTAGGGACTGGATGAAAAGCCTTAACACCACGTCTATATGCTCTACGTTCACCTTCTCAACAAAGGCGCATAAGTTTTCAATATGTCTCTGCGCTAGAGTGCTATCTTCCCCTGTGAACCGAGGAAGGAGCTTGAGATAGTCCTGAGGCATATTTTTTAGGAGTTGAGGAAGAGCTAATGGAGCGTACTTGTTCAAGAGGAACCCAGGTAAAACCATGGGGGGAGGTGGTGGTAAATTATGAGGATGAGCCTGTTGATGAAGGGGGTAAGGGGTAACATGTATCTGACAAGTGGAGGGGTTGAGGTTAATTTGTAGGCAACTTTGGAGTGCTGCAACTTCCTTTACTTCCTCAACCTCAGGAGTAGGATGGAAAGGAGGAAAAGAGGCGTCAAATGACTGTACTTCATCTTTTATGAATGGGTTGGACCAAACAGAGTCTTCTGGGGGATATTCGAGCACACGGGCTATGGATTCCTGACCACAGATATTAGCTTGGTGAGATGAAGAGGGAGAAGATTCTAGAGAAAAAGGGGGTAAGTCAGTCTGGATTGGTTGATTTTCCTTCCAGATCTTCTTGAATATGATTTTTTTAGGATTAGATACAAAAGGAGTCTTAAACTGGGAAGTATCTGATCGAGTATGAGGCCTTGTATAAGCAAGGATTACAACTGATTTCAACTTGATTGTAGTGGAGTCGCCAAGGTGAGGGCTATGCAACTTTCAACCCTTTGTGCTCACCTGTTTGAAGGGTGAAGATAATGTTGTATCCCATGGAAATTATTCTTCTAATTCATTCCTCGGCAATGACACCAAAAAGATGTTGTCACTCCTAGAGACAGCCTTAAGTTGCAAGAGACTAGTTCCTAGGACATCTTAAGAATCAGAGGTTTTTAGAATAAAATTTTACTTGAGGAGTCCCTTTGAATATATATTCTACAAGATTGGTGTATTAGTGGTTCAAGATAACTATGGAAGTGGTGGTACTAACTCTAATTTATATTGGACGTTACTCAGAATGGGCTTGAGGCCATGTAGATTTGAGTGGATGCGAACGGGCCAGGTTTAAATCCAATGAACAAAATTTGGAAATAAAGTGGATGAACATTTAGAAGAGCAGAGAGATGAAGCTTGAGGAAGGCGGGCTTATTTTATGATAAGAATCCATCCTTTTGAGACTTAAGGAAGAAGGTTATCATTATAAGATTGATGAGGGGAAAATCTTGTGTTGAGCCTAATTAAGGTAACTGAGTGATTAACTTGTGAGAGCCATTTTCCCACATCGGAGATGTAGACAAATTCATTTATTAAAACATCAGTAACCAGCATTACGAACACATGATAATTGAAGAGGCATTTAACGAAACATAAAATAACTTAAACAAACATAAGACGAATACATACATATTGTTCACCAACCCAATTGGAATCCATTTGCAAACAAGTCGTTGTTATATTATCTCAAAAAAACAACTCTTCAAGATATGCATTTAGAGCTCATGACAGTAATTACAAAAAAGGCTATACAATATTAATCCAAAACTTCCATGAAATCCAGAACCCTTCTACACTCTCTGAGTTTACTCTTTATAACTTTTACATCACAGGCGATTATACATATATTTTTCAAGCGGATATTATTTCTTGATCTTTCTATACGCCTATCAAAATAAAAAATGATACAGTTTAACTGTATCACGCCGAGGGTGCTACTCTTCGTAACCGATTACAACAAGAACATAACAATAATAAAAATAGTACTAGGGTGAAATCATGATTTCACCCGATTATACAACGTAAATGAACATAAAAAATAAAGTAAATAAAAGGCCACATGGGCCTGATCCTGACATATTTAACAAATGCAATGAGGAGTGTAATATTCCAAAATTAGCTTTCAGCTAATTGGAATATTAAAGTTTTGTTTTGTCACTTAGATAGATGAATAAGTGGGTAGGGAGACCCATAAATCTCTTTAGTAGGAATAAAACCACTTCTCATGTGAATGTGGCTCATTATAGCAGCTAAATAAAGCACCCTTAGGTGTGAACAAGGGCTAGAGCATGTGGACAAGGTCAAAGTTGACTAGATCAAAAACGCTGTTATGGAGATAATGGAGAATTATTGGAGGACAACATAGTCATTTAGGAGGAGTGTATGCATGAGAGTAACTCCTTTAATGAGTGGGACCTAGGGCGAGGATGCTCACCAAGCATAAAAGGAAGAGTATGGCAGCCATATAAGGCATGAATTTGTATTATTGATTATTGATCTTTCTAGATCTATATTTGTCATGTGACATGTCTATGCATGCTTTTGCTGTTTATT
This sequence comes from Pinus albicaulis, assembly GCA_034641835.2. Lineage (NCBI taxonomy): Eukaryota > Viridiplantae > Streptophyta > Pinopsida > Pinales > Pinaceae > Pinus > Pinus albicaulis. The sequence goes on from CM076583.1 coordinate 1,211,399,515, forward strand.
AGAGTCTGCAGTGCTGTTTAGCACAAGGGTGTTCTCGGGAGGGAATCCCACCCTCATCCTCATGGGAAAATGAGTGCCTACTTAAGAGAGGTATCTTGAGCTACATTTCCAATATGTGGCATTTGGCCAAGCTTCAGTCTTCATCTACAACGCAGTCCATTCCAGGATTGGGTTGTTTTGTAGGGTAGTAGAAGTGGAGGAGGAAAAGCTTCAGTTTCCTAGCTTTTTTTCCATTGGAGGGATCATCCTTTCATCCAAGAGGTTAGTGAGGAAGATCTTGGTGCATTATTTTCATATTTGGAAGCATGCCAAGTAGCTACCATCAGCTACAATGCAATTTCCTACAAGGACTGCGTTATTTCAGAGAGCAGCTGTAGCAGTGGGTTTAGTGCCCTAGTTGGAGGAGTTGGATTTCCTATGAGGGGATCGACCCTTCATTTGGGAGATCTATTGGAGGAGGATCAAACATCTCATATATCAGATCAGCCACCTCCTATCAGTATTTTAGTTGCAGTGGTTATTCAACCCTAAGGCCATATTTGTGATTGTTGTACATTGGGTATTTCCGGAAACCTTTTCTGGGTTGTCTTGGAAATCATTTTTGGAGCTTAGATCTCTATTCCCGACACTTTTGGAGCCTTGTACTAGCATATATACATATTTCCAATGTCCATTTTCCAACTGCTGCTACTCTCATAGACAAGGCAGTTATAGGATTCTAGCATTTCATGTATTAGCAACATTTTACATTTTGATGTATTGTTTCATGGGAGGCTTGTTTTCCCAATATTGAGTGATCTTTTATTCAATATATTGTGCTCATTTTCTGCTAATAATCATAATGGAATGACTCTATGGTTGTCTCATGATTTGATCTTATGATATTTCTGCATTTTTCCAGTTTTATGTCTTATATTGCTGCTCCCCAAATTTTGGGATATTACAGTGGTATTAAAGCATAATCTAGGCTCAGCCTGTGTACTTCGGCTATTATGTCATCTAAAGAGGCTTCTCATAGAAAGGAGAACATTTGCAGAAGAGATGGAGGCAAGACTCCATTATCAAGAGAAATGAAAGGAAAGGAGTTCTCAAAACTTCTTCTCCAAACTATGCATAGTATTAACAGAGACATCAAAGAGCTGAGGATGGAGAGATATAGAGATTCTCCAAGAGGGTTTGCACATGAAAGAAGCTCTAGTATTTCACATTATGGGTGTGATCATTCAGCCTCACCATTATATCTACAACGTTGTACCATGCCTACATTCTTAGCAAGAGAAGAAGAGGAGAGAGATACACCAAAGGAGGAGAATCTTAGTGACTATCTCCAAGAATATGAATCTCAGTCGAAGAGATTCAAGGAGCATCTAAAATTCCAAGGGTTTTTTCAGATCAAAGAAAATAGAATACCCAGTAACCACAATAGAAGAAGAGGGTGCATGCATCACACTTTGGGTAGATTATTTCTGCCTACTTTTGATGGGTCACCCAAGTGCAAAACTAAGGCTTGGGTAAGGAAGTTAGACACATATTTACAGCTGCATCAAGTTTTAGAAAAAGGGGCCATTAAAGTAGTAGTGCTGCACCTTGAAGTTAAGGCTCATGATTGGTGGTTTTATAAATTTTATTCATTGAATCATGCAAATGAAATTACTTATGCCAAGTTCACTAGAAGGTTAGTGAAAATATTTGATCAAAAACATTTTGAAACTTCCTTGGGTGAGCTAGCAAAACCCAAGAAATCAGAACCTTTGCACGATTTGGTAGGAGCCACTAGACCTACTCTACTTCAATATGTTATTGAGGGGGTTAGAGATGAGCAAAATACTTTGCCTATGGAAAAAGCCACACTTCAACAAGAACTTTCTTCTCAAGAGGAAGATATGAAGATTTCTCCTTCAATAAGAGATCAAAATAAATGATCTCTTAATGATGAGGTAATATCCATTGATGAGAAGGAAGAAGAGGAAGAGCTGGAAAAAGCCTCCAGTGCCGTAACAATAGGAGGAGATCCACCGCCTTTTGGAGATGGAGATGAACTTCAACTAGAGGAGCTCTTATATCCTTGCAAGAAGATCCAAAGGATCTCACATATGAAGATCAGGAGCAACATGTGTCAGTATTGATGGGAAGTGAGACAAAGAAGTGGAAGAAGTATGTTCCAACATTGACTACAGTTTTGAGGACATACACCATGATAGATCACTTCTTTGTGATTAAGACTCTTGACACCAATATGACATTGGGTGTGCATGGGTTTATTACATTAGAGAAGGACACCTTATACTGTGAGACTTTACAGATGGAAGTAGAAGATGAGAAGGATGGCCAACATCAAGTGATTGGGGACATACATGTTGTGTAACTAGCTCCAAAAATAGAAGAAAAGAGATATCAACGCCTTAGAAATAAGCCACTTTGAGGGGGCAACCTCCAATACATTACATAAGTGAAACATTATTGGATGATTCAATTTACAAAACCTCCTTTCTATATATAGGAGTCCATGGGGCCATAATGTAATCCTATCCGACCTAACAATAATAATTTAAGGGCACAATAATAACAAAATGGGGGTTACAAGGGTACAATAATAACAATAAGGGGGTTACACTAATAACAATAAGGGACTATACTAGTAATATAGGGACCTAACATGCCCCTCTCCTTCAAAAGAGTGTTGTCCTCAACACTTGAGTAGCTCTGGGTGCTTCTGTATAAAATTCTCATCCTCCCATGTAGAATCTTCAGTGGGTAAGTTCTTCCACTTGATGAGATACTCTGAAATTGATCGATTCCGCAGCTGTCGAGTTCTTGTTTCCGTGACCGCTTCAGGTTCCAATATGATTTTTCCTTCCTCATCAAGTTCTGGCAATATTGTTTGAACTGGAAGATTTTCACCTATAACCTTCTTTAAGCATGAAACATGGAAAATTGGATGCACTCGTGAAGAAGCAGGAAGCTCCAATTTGTATGCCATAGTACCAATCTTTTGCAACACCTTGTAAGGACCATAGTACTTTGGCGATAATTTGTTATCCTTCTTAGCTTGCTTGAGGGACATTTGTTTGTATGGTTGTAGCCGTAAAAATACCCAATCTCCTACATCAAAACTTCTCTCGCTACGATGTTGATCTGCCTGTTGTTTCATTCGATTTTGTGCCAAATTCGGGTTATCCTTTAAGAGTTGGAGAACTTCTTGCTGATGCTCGATGTGATCTTCCACTGCTTGAACCTTCGAATTTTCCCTTAAAGATGATGTGATGGATGGTGGGTGATATCCATAAAGTGCCATAAATGGGGTCATTTTTGCTGCAGTATGGAAGGAAGTGTTATACCACCATTCAGCGAGAGGTAACCACTTGACCCATTGTGTTTGTTTATCAGATACAAAACAACGAAGATATCCTTCCAAACATTTATTTACTATCTCGGTTTGACCATCGGATTGAGGATGATAAGATGAGCTATGAGCTAATTGAGTACCCAAACAAGAAAATAACTCCGTCCAAAAATTTCCAGTAAAAATGGGATCTCTGTCGCTCACGATAACCCTTGGGCTTCCATGTAGCTTTTGAATTCTGTTCATAAATGTAGTAGCAAATGTACTTGCTTTAAATGGATGAGATAATGCACAAAAGTGTGCATACTTGGTAAGTCTATCAACTACCACCATGATGACAATCTTTCCTTCGGACTTAGGTAAACTTGTGATAAAATCCATTGAAATCTCCTCCCAACGTTGACTTGGAATGGATAAAGGTTGTAGAAGTCTTGAGGTCTTAATTGTCTCAACTTTATTCTGCTGGAAAACCAAACATTCCGCCACAAACTTTTGAATATTAGATTTAAGGCCATCCCCAAAAAATTCTTTCTTCACCCTGTGGTAAGTTTTTAAAAATCCTGAGTGTCCTCCTAAAGGAGAAGTGTGTGATTCCAGAAGAATATTTTGTTTTAGTTGGGAATTCTTACAAATATATAAGCGATCTTTGTACCATAAGGAATCATTTTTCCAACTAAATGTATCAGATGTACTAGGATCTTGCTACAACTTTTGAATGAGTGTCCATACATCTTTGTCCTTCTTCCATTCATCTCTTGCTTCGATTATCCAATTTGGTTGGATAGTAGAAATGGCACAAAGCAATGCTTCCACCTCTTCATTCTTTCTTAAGAGTGCATCTGCAACAACATTAAGCTTTCCTTTTTTGTAGATTATTTCAAAGTCATAACCCAACATCTTTGTGACCCATTTTTGTTGCTCTTCTGAAGATAATCTTTGTTCCAAAAAGTGTTTAAGACTATCATGATAATTTTTTACCTTGAAGTGTCTTCCCATTAGGTAAGTTCGCCATTTCTTTAGTGCATGCAATATTGCTAACATTTCCTTCTCATAAATAGGTTTCCGTAAATACTTTCCTTTGATTGGACGACTTTCAAAAGCAATGGGTCTTCCTTCCTACATTAAAACAGCACCAATTCCATTTCCTGAGGCATCACATTCCACAATAAAGGTTTTTGTGAAGTCTGGCGTAGCTAAGATTGGTGCTCGACACATTGCCTCTTTAAGATGTTCAAAGGCCTTAGTTGCTTCAGGAGTCCATGAAAATGCATCTTTCTTCAATAATGTTGTTAGAGGTGCTGCTATTCTCCCATAATTCTTAACAAACTTGCGATAATACCCTGTTAACCCGAGAAATCCTCGCAACTGCTACCAAATGTTGTGTAACTAGCTCCAAAAATAGAAGAAAAGAGATATCAACGCCTTAGAAATAAGCCACTTCGAGGGGGAAACCTCCAATACATTACATAAATGAAAAATTCTTGGATGATTCAATTTAAAAAACCTCCTTTCTATATATAGGAGTCCATGGGGCCATAATGTAATCCTAGCCGACCTAACAATAATAATTTAAGGGCAAAATAATAACAAAATGGGGGTTACAAGGGTACAATAATAACAATAAGGGGGCTACACTAACAACAATAAGGGACTATACTAGTAATATAGGGACCTAAAAATACACACCGATCAATTTCAAGAGGTTTATGCACATAAGAAGGAGGCTTATTTGCGTAGTGAAAGCAGGGAAAAATCAGTCTAATTTCATATACAGTCTACTCTAGACATTGATGTCTCATTACATGGAGGCATTCCACTAGGGAGACCACCCTATTGGGAGATGATCAAAGAGTTCTCTCAACATGGTGCATCATTGATAGATTTGGCTAAGGGAGGAACCTTTCGAGAAGCTCGCACAACACAGAGAACATGTGATTGGTTCAAGGAAGGGATGAGCAATAATCTGATATGTGCATTTCCATCTCTTACTCAGCTACTTGCGCTAGAAGAGAATGATGCAAGAGTGTGTGATGGCACAAGTATGGTGTCAAAGGGATACTCCATAGCTTTGGAGAAGCAAATGATACTTCCACACATGAGTAAGATTTCTGAATATGATAAGAGGTTATTAACACTCTTGCATGCATTGACCAAACTATGGAAGTTTTGGATGGGCAATGCCTTCCATGAGAAGGTTGACCTCCATATACTTTATTCTTGTCTTGGGCAAGATCAGCTACAAGGGAGGAAGAAAAAGTGGGATAGTAGTACTCCAACATGTGGCTTTGACATTGGGCATGTCAAATAGCGGAGATATGAGGTGATAAATACTCCATTACAAAATTCAGCAACACTGTCATTATTGATGAGTATAGATCCATATTGGGAGTCACAACTATTGGTGGAGTATTCCAAGAACCTCTTCACATGTAAGGTTCTTGATGGGCAAGTGACAGATGGGAGATGTAGAGTGGTTGATGGAGTCATTTATTTCTAGGATCAAATTTATTTGACTAGAGACTCCAATCTCAAGGAGGAGATTCTACATGCAATACATGAGGCACTATTTTCCGGGCATGTAGATTTCATTGAGACTTGTCACACCATCATGGAGGGATTCTATTGGGAGGATCTCAAAGAGGATGTGCTCCAACACATCAGGAGGTATGTAGCTTGTTTGATGAATGAGGAGGAAAGCAACCACCTTGCAAGGTTGTTACAATCACTTCCCCTTTTGAGAGAGAGATGGGAAGGCTCATCTATGGAACTCTTCACCAAATTGCCTACAATATATGGTAAGGATTGTGTTTTTATGCTTATTGATCAACTAACCATGTGTGATCATTCCTTTTCCATACATTTGTAGCACATTGCTCCACAAGAGAGCAAGCCTCTCTTTGGATTTCATGTTCCTTTTGGGACTACATTCAGTGATGGGAATGGTCATTTTCTAGAGGACTTTGGGCAAGAATGGTTTTGCTTGGTTCATATTCAGTTAACACCTAATGTCCTTTAGTAATTTCAAGCTTTTGAGAAGCTAATGGCAGCAAGAAATTGGTTGGATGGCCACTTATCATATCATGTTTTGAGATAGCTAGAAGCAGAACAACGTTGGTCTCACTTGAGAGACTATTGTCACCATCTAGTATGTCATGTGAAACTTACTCTATATTTCTTTTTGATCCTATATGGTGATGACATTCTGTTCACTACATGTGGGATGGATTGGGCAATAGAGGTTCTTGGACCAAAGAGTGGGATCATGAGAGTCTGGGTGCCTTTTGGCTTCTTGATGACCACATTATTGCATCCCAAGGTCAACAGTTCCATATTTATCATAAATGGAGAGAGATACAACATGAGTTGAACAATTTGATCTCTCATTTTCAACCATGCAGCCTGTATACATTGCAGAAGCAAGGGATTGGTGAGTTTTTCTATGAGCTACCAAGGATGGCTCACTTTGTTTGGATGATAGCATGGAGATTGGATTTTCTCATTGGGGTTGAGACACCCAACATTTATCATCTCTCATGCCTTAAGGAGGCCAATGGACAACATATAGATTTCTCCATATATCTCCCACTTCTTCATGATGAGATCTATTTGGTTTATCTACCAAAGGCCAACATGCACATTTGGGAGGAGCCATTAGAGGATAGATTGATTGGAGAGAATCTAGGTCAGTGGTGGAGACTACTAGATGAGGAGGCTGCAAGAGGAGGAGAGGAGATTTTGCAGTATCCTTACAGTTGCTTGAGGACAAGCAAAATTTTGGAGGGGAGGATTGTAATATTCCAAAATTAGATTTCATCTAATTGGAATATTAAATTTTTTTTTTGGCACTTAGATAGATGAATAAGTGGGTAGGGAGAACCATAAATCTCTTTAGTAGGAATAAAACCACTTCTCATGTGAATGTGGTTCATTATAGCAGCTAAATAAATCACCCTCTGGTGTGAACAAGGGCTAGAGCATGTGGACAGCATCAAAGTTGACTAGATCAACAACGTTGTTATGGAGATAGTGGAGAATTATTGGAGGAAAGTGTAGTCATTTAGGAGGAGTTTATGCATGAGAGTAACTCCTTTAATGAGTGGGACCTAGAGTGAGGATGCTCACCAAGCATAAAAGGAAGAGGAGGAGCCAGAGTGGTGAGATGACAAAGGTGGCATTGGCTGTGAAGTAGATGGAGATGGTGGATGCGAGTACTCATAACATCTCTGCCATATGATGTCAACATGCAAAGGTGCAGAGATGAAAAGCTAAAATAATGCATGCAACTGAGTCAGCTCAGTGTAATCAAGGTGGGTGGAAAAGAACCTTTTAACCATGGCAAGGAGAAAGAATTCCTTGCGCAATGTTGCCACCAAGGTTTCAGCCTTTAGGCGAGAGGTCTTATCTAGTGTCTAATCGGCCTTGCACTTGATCTAGGACAACTTATGATAATATGTGGTCCAGGGGAGAAATGCCCCCAATGCATCCCAGCATGTGGGGAGCCCTGCTTCCATTAACTTACCCCATTCACGATCAATTGCATCCACTCCATTTTTCACGAGTGCCAAATAACCTGATGCTTTTACCCGTGCCTCTTCCTTCTGAATCATTTTAGTAACCTAGATTATGGTCTTGAACTGGTTGATCATTCCGCGAATGCCCAATTCTTTTGAGGGGAGCTCATTGATGTACCTGATGTATCTATGTGCAGTCAGTATATTTTTGTTTCCTTCCCTGCGAGCTGCATCCAACTGTAATTTAAAATCCCGGATGGCGTTCTTCTTGTCGTTTGCCAAGATAATGAGCTCCCAATGCTCCTTCACCTCCTTTATAATTTTAGTCCAGAATATTTTTCTAGCTTCCACTAGCAACATGTTGCCCTTGAGTTGAGCCTTTAAGTCCTTGATCGACTTCTGGTGCTTTTTAGACTCTTTATGAAGGTGTTGTGCAGATAAATCCCCTCTGCAGACAGAGGCGATCCCTCTAGCCTTGGAGTGGGTCTAGCAACAAGGGAACAAGCTACACTTTCAAACTCCTAGCTTATAAATGAAAACGAGTTAGGATAGATGGCCTACCTTGGTCCAACGCTTTTGTTGTCGTTTTTAGCAGCGATCCGCTGATAATTTTCTTCACACGTCGCGGTCTTTCAGTGGTAATGTATGTGTACCTGCACAAGGGTCAAGTGAACAGTGACAACATACGAAGACATATTTTCATTCACAACTATTTGATTGGTCAAGGAGAATAAAGCACTTTGCATATTATCAAACACAAAATTGGAACCAAAAAACAGTCTTGCATTAAATATAGAGAAAAGAAGTTTACAACCAAAAAGCCTTGATGTTGTGACCTCCTTCGATGGGTTCAGTCAAACAAATCTCAAGCATTCGTCGGGAATCAGACTTGGTAAGGCAATGGGCCTAAAATCTCTCTCTAAAATGGATTCATTTTTTCTTTATTCTCACACCAGCTATAGTAAGGACTGTTCAGCTAGCTGAAACTATGTGAGAAGGATGTATTTATAGGAGAGGAGGAGGTGGTTTGGGATCCCTCATAAGGTGGAAGGGAGGCCTTATCCTTTGGGGAGTTTCTCAAATGTAGGAAACAAGAATCCAAAGGAAGTAATTCGACATTATTCAGTTGAACAAATCATGATGATTCTAGTCACGAAGTGGTTGGGTATGGAAACCTTGTTTCTATTTTAAAAAACTTTCCAAAAATAGCTCGGTGCGAGTAGTCCACTGAGACAGAATGCTAATGGGTGCGAGGCCCAGTGTTAATTTCTCTATGGGCATGATGCCATAACTGCCTACTAACGTAGACCCAAAATCATATGTTTTTGAGAGCCTACTTCAATAATTGTCAACAGAGGAAATGTTCTTCACATGCCAAGGGATGCAATTACACTTTTTGCAAGGTATGACAATACACATAAATCACTGAAATGGTCCTCCAATGTTTGGGATGGGTATTGCAAGGACGATGACAAAATATTATGTAACAGATGCCCCCTAAAGCATGAGGTCCGAGAGAGAGGGAGGAGTGAAATGCTTGACGATAACTTGTTCAAACCAAACACTGTTGTAATAAGACCAGCAAGTACAAGTACAACTGATATCTTTGATACATGAATATGTGGCATGGGTGAAACCATCCATAAAATAGTACACATATAAAAATGAGATCCGAGGTATGGAGGCAGCCATCCAGTAAGAAGGATCAATAAATAGACTTAGGTATGGTCGCAGCCATCCAATCAGAAGAGTCATGCATATAGTCATGATAAACCAAAAAATCTCGCAGCCTAGATTTTATCAGACAAAAACCAGGGTCTTGCGCTCCATCTCGACCTGAAAAAGTACAAATTCAAGCATGTGAATGAGTGAGCTGAAGTCGAACATGAAAGAAAGTAGCTTGATTACCAGCCAATGATGAAAGATGTTAACATGCGCGAGAGAAACCATCAATAATGACAATGTCTCTCAAGGTACAACTAGTACAATCAACGAAATGTGAACAGTGAGATGGCGTCGAACACCCGTGGAATCACCAGATCGAAGGCCAATGATGAGGACCTATCATCAACTGCAAAGAACTTGCCATTGAGGCATGCAAGCTTGAAAGTACCAGAAGGGAGTCTATAGATCAGCTTCCTAGATAATGAATTGAAGTCAACAGGAAGTGACTTGGTCGAAGGAGGGCCATAATGTTTCCCACATCATTGACACAAGACAGAGGAATAAAATGATAGTGAATCAGGACCAAACAAAGGATCAGGGGTTGAAAACTTCAGAAGGAAAATTCTCTTGAACATATTGGCGACACGACTCCGAAATTTGGCAACATTTGACATCAAGGGATCTGAGGTCATGATGATGTGGCAAAGAGCAGATGAGAGGTCAAAACAGATTACCCAAACTCATGGAGGCAAAAAATGATGAAATGGGATTTCCCCAACCCGACACGAACTACAGACGAGTTTCATGTCCAAGAATGCCATACTGCCGACAAGAATGAGAATTGGTTCCATTTCCCCCACCATTGCTGGTGAGTACCCCAATTATTTTTGGAAACAAGCTTGAAGGGGAAAGAATATGCTTGTCATATAAGTTTTTCCTTTGGAAAAATCCATCCTAGTAGATTTACGAGCCCTAGGAAGGAGGAACTCGGTTACTTCATGGTCACGATTTCTGATGTCATCTAGGTTTAACGAGTCTGAAAAAGGAATAACTCGACATATTTTCATGTTTAGAGAGTTTGAAAAGAAGCATAAAAGAAAACTCCAGCAAGTCCCTTTTTGTAGGTAGACTCACAGATCCGAAAAGGTAGAAAACTATCTCTGAGAGAACCTCTTAGTCACGATAGGCTAAAGTATTCCTTTTTCATAAATAATCCTAGCCCGAAGAATGGGTAAACGTATATTGGGTAGATATCATTTCGTAGCCTTTAACGAGTTCAAAATGACAAGAGTCTCGACAATCTTTTAAATTTTCGAGAGTCAGGAAAGAGCTGAAAGACGACTCCTGGGGGTGACTTTTTCGTGTTTTTACCAAATTCGAAAAGTATAAAATACAACTTGTCACTTCATCAGCATCACATTGAGGACCTATTTCTACACAAGAAACGCACGTAAAACCCATTTTTCGAGATAAAATAGAAAAATAATAAAAAAATATGCTAAAACACCTAATTGTGGTTCTGAAAATTTTATAAAATGCCAAAAATAGTAAAAATAAATTATTTTTCACTTTTACCTCTTGTGAGTAGTTTTTACCCTTTTTTCATTGTGATTTTGTGGAGCTAACAGTGGAAAATCCAGGGACTAATCGCGAATTCGTCTTTTCCAGGTGAGAGCTCATATCCTTGCCTGCATTTTGGTGTAAATTTCATTACCTGCAATTCAATTTTTCAGATTTGTGGGGGGTTTTTGTCCAAGTTAGGGTGCGACGGTCAGCGCAGGTTTCAGGCACGGACTCGTGCCAACCTGCCTTGAATCCAAATGTCGGCGCGCCAACCACGACCACTAATTTTTGCATGTAAATTCAACCAAGTAACCCGTTTTAAACACTTAAAGAGAAAATAATTTGACTAATGATGGCCCTATTGATGTTTTTGTAGGTGTGAAAAAACAAAATGGTGATCGAATGGAAGGAAAGAGAAAATAGTGAAGAAGATGAGAAAGCATTGGGCAATTTAAGATGCATGGATGTTCTCATGGACTGCGGGCTTAAAATTTTTTTAATGGCACCATGTCTCTGAGCTCAACCGAAGCTATTAGAATACCTGATCAGTGTATAGGACATTGATCGGGAAAGATTCATAATTCACGATCAGGAGCTAGAGATTCAGGTCTCGAATGTTTACTTAATCACTGGATTACCACGGAGAGGGGCAGTACCAATCCTGACAGGTACTCGGCCCATGATGGAAAACATGAGCATGGTCATCAACAAAGTGTGTCAAGAGGCAAGGAAAGGATCAAAAAGCGGGAAGGTGGATATCCAAACCATTCTCGATTTGGCACTAAAGGTAGTGTTGCACACCATCATGCGAGTTGCTAGATCTCAAGCTCTGCATGAGGCCACAAAAACACAATTACTTCTTGCCATATATTGTATGGCACCAACTCTCTACAACTAGTCAGAGGCAGTAACGATCAATATGAAACACCAATTGACAAATTGCAAGAACGATAAGCTGAAAAAGTTCGGCTATGGGTCCATATTGGTACCATTCATCCTGGAACGATTACCAATTTTTCAATGTCAGGAAGTGATAGTTCATACACCACCAGCCTAGGAGCCACGGATGGTCCATTGGGTGGCTTTGATGCAAAGATCAAGAGGCGATCAAAAAATGTCCTAGAGACCGAAATTCTTTGAATGGCTCCATCGACAACTGATTGTCGTGGAGGACTAGCCCTATTCTGGCATAGAATTTACCAGTGATGTGAATATTCCACTCCCAATAGGAGATGATTGGGATGAAGCATTGGGTAGAACTCATTTTTCGATTTTGATGAGTATTATTATTTTTTGATTATATATGTCTTGACGTTAATCCATGTATTTGCAGATGGCGGCCCAGAAAGACCTGCAGGAGTGTCTCCAATAGCACAGAGGATTCCTCGTGATTTTGATGTGGCCCCTCATGGTGAGGGAAGCAAGGAGGAAGAAATCGTATGCAACCTAGAGGGACTCACCAGTAGAATCCATGACTATGCGAGATTTGATGGTGTTCCTCGCGCATACCAGAGGCACAGTGCGGGGGTGTCAAACCGTGTTCACCTCTTATTGAGGTGGCTTGTGTGGATAGTGACATGATACCATGAGCATCATGCCGACTAGACACCTAGGCTTTTATTTCTGCATATTTTTTGATAGACATGATGTCTCAGGATGTAACCGAAACATACATATTTTTTGAACTTATGATGCACGTGGATGCAAACAATCGATATATATATATATATATATATATATATATATATATATATATATATATATATATATATATATATATGCCTATTTTCCTGTATGAATCTTATCATGTGATGATGATGTTTTATAAATTACACAAATGTCTATCTAATACAATATTGGCTATTGTATCAGTTAACGCATTCATTCGTCTAGGAATATGCTAATATGTGATGTAATAAAAATTCCTTTCTAATAAACGAGTACGCAAATAAAACCTTAAGATTTGTGGATTTCTAACGGAATAATTCCCATTAAGCTAAAGAAAAACAATATGAGAATCTAGGTTAACAATCAATGCACGAATGTCGAGAGCAATGGCCTCAGTTAAGAGTTCAATGACAACACTATATTCAACGACATTGTTTGTGGTTCGTCCTAGACAAATACCTTGAAGGTCTATCAACTCACCATTAGGATTATAAATCACCCAAGCTGCAGAAGACAGATTCTGGGTACTATGGGAGGCACCATCCGCGAAACCAACATAAGGAGTGACAGACATATGCACAATAAGAAATGACACAATAAGCAGGAAAACGCTCGCAAAGCACACCAAGCCAAAAATGTACAAAAATTAAAAAACACCTATGTACAAAAGAAACATGCACGAGAAACTCATGCATAGTATTTTTCGAGATACAACCCATTTATGGGCTGATCCAAAGGATAACCTTCATAATCAATTAGCTCATAAGCCCCATTCTGCAAAATGAGCTTAACAATATAGGACCCATGCCACATGGATTGGAATTTTCCTGCCCCCAGCTTATCGTGACCTTGGTCGTACAAGAGGTCGACGTCTCCTTCTACAAAGGAACGAGGGGAAACTAACTGGTCAAAATGAGCTTTGACCCGCTTTTTCTGTGCTTCTATGTCAAGAGCAGCAAAGCGACGAGTTTCATCAAGCCTCTCTAAATATAGAAGATGCTCTTCTTCTAGCGAAGTATTAGGCAGCAATTCAATAAATATCTTGAGAGAAGGGATTTCACATTCAATCAAAATGGTCGCATCCTTCACTGAGGTTCGATAAGCCCAAAGAGCTGAAAAAAAAATGAGATGCCAGTTTAACTTGTATATCCAAATCATATGATGCAGGAGCATGAGGCTTAGAGACAAAAGGATTCATTAGTTATTCAAAAAATCCAAAAAAATTACAAGCAAAGGTGTTGGTACCTTTAGCTGTATATTTACAGTTTTACTAGAGAGGGTTGAACTAGTATCTAGGAAGATTAAACTGTTTTAGATTAGATTCAATATATTTAGTCTTCAGTTGATAGATTTAGGGAAGATATTATGTAATTAGGATTTTATCTAAGTTAGGAGAATTCGATCCTCAAGAAGAGGTCGACTGTTATGTAAAACACTATAAATGTAACCTCTGAGAAGGAGAAAATTGAATTGGGCCGTAGAAGAATTGATTGAGAGGATTTTGCCTCTGATTTAATAAAATTGCAGAATTTAAATTATCTGTTGTATGCTTGGAAAATTCCCGGAGGGTTTCATCTCTTCAAAAATCCATTGGATTTATGTTTTTCTGTGTAGAATTTAAGTAACTTCTGTGTGAAGGATTCAGAAGACTTTAAAGAGATTATGGTTTCTTTGCTTATCGGATAGTCAATAATTGATCTATAGTTGTTGAGTTACAGAGTGGGAAAGAAGGTTTCCATAGAAATTGAAGGGAGAATGGTAAACTAGCGGAAATCCATGTTCAAACGCGATTGAAAAGGAAAATTTGCAGAGTAAGCGGTTTTTGAGAAACCAACCACTGTTGTCGCATTGCTTTTTGTGTGCGGGTGGTTTTGTTCAAATTTAACGTGATCAAATAGGAACACAACATGTCACGGTGGCAATACCGCTGATTTCACGTTACTTTGGATCCATAAAGTGCCGGAGCTATTTTTACGGGATAGCCGTCCGATCATAAGTGTTGAAGATCTAATGGTGTTCGCGTCGGAAGTTGCGTGTAGTTTAACAAAAGGTATGGACCCGACGATTTATTTAGTGGAGCTTTATTAAAGTATTTGAAATCCAAAACCCCATTCTTAAAGTTTCAAACATTGTTTAAAAATGAATTATTATGTTTTCAAAGGATAAGGGGACTTTAGCTTCCGTAAGTCATTTTATTAAATAAATCAATCAGATTTAATCAAGTTTGATGACTGAGAGGGGAAATAAGGATCAGGAGCAAATTCCTCCTGAATTAGAAAACATAGTAACAAAATTTGAGCAGCTCTCCTTAACGCCTGCACCCACACTGCCATCATTTGTGGTATCAAAGCCAACTTTAAAGCAGCCATCAGAGCAGTCTTCAGAGCATTTTCCAGACACTGAACAAGCTTCCAAAAGTTATAAAAAGAAACCCAACATGGCTTTCAGACTTGGTAGAGGAGGTGGTGCTGGTAGAAGAAGAGGTAGACCAGTTGCAAATGCTGAAGTACTAGAGACTATGCAATAGATTCAAGCCAGATTGGAAGCAATGGAAACAGGACAACAGAGAGATCCTGAAGATGTCAGTGAACCTGAAGCTAAAGAATAAGAAGGAGGAAATGTTGAGCTTACTCCTGAGATGATATTCTTTAAATCAATTTTAGGATCTACATCCTAACCTAGACTTGAAGTATCAGCTTTTGCAGGAGGATTGAATCCAGAAGAGTTGATAGACTGGATCAATGAAATGAATAAATGCTTTGATTATGAAGAGATGGGTGAAGAAAAAAGAGTTAAGTTTGTTGTCACAAGGTTAAAAGGACATGCAACACTTTGGTGGGATGGAGTGCAAGCAGAAAGAAGGAGAGTTGGTAAGCAGCCAATCAAGAATTGGAACAGAATGGTAGCAAAGTTGAGAGGTAAGTTTTTGCCTTGTTATTATCAGCTTTCATTATTTAGACAAATGCAGAATCTTAGACAGAGATTAATGGCAGTAAAATAATACACATAAGAATTTTACAAAGTAAGCATAAGAGCAGGACAAATTCAAGATACATCAGAGAATATTTCTAGGTACATAAACGGTTTCAGAATGGAGATTCAAGATGAGATAAGTATGTTGTCTCCTAAAACAGTAGAAGAGGCTTACCAGATGGCCTTAAAAGCTGAAGAAAAACTCATAAGGAAGAAATCTGCCAAAGGAAGAGGTAATTTCCGAGGAAGAGGAATTCAAGGTGGTAGAGGAAGATCTACAGCACCAAGAGATGGAGCTAGCAGCAGCTCACCTCAGTATGCAACCACAGAAGGTGATACAAGTGGCAGAAGGATTCCTTACAGAGGAAGAGGAGGCAGAAACAGAGGAAGAGAAGTCAGATGTTACAAATGTAACAAATTAGGACATAGAGCCTATGAATGTCCAGAGAATGTGGGGACAAATCAGAGAAATGCAATTGTTGCTCAAACTGAAGAAGAAGCAGCAAAGTTTCCTGTAACAGAGAAAGAAATTGTGCCAGAGAAAGGAGAATCTTTAGTGGTTAACAATTTTTTGTTAAAACAAACAAAGGAAGTTACTGAACCAACACAGAGAAAGACTTTGTTCAGAAGTGTGTGCAAAGTTCAAGGGAAAGGCTATCAATTGGTAATTGATAGTGGCAGTACAAATAACTTGGTCTCTACAGAGGTGATAGAGAAGTTGAAATTGAAGACAAGGGAACATCCAACACCCTACAAGGTGTCATGGCTTCAGAAGGGACATCAACTGATAGTAAAGGAACAATGTGAAATAGAATTGCAAATGGGCAGTTACAAAGATAAAATCATGTGTGATGTGATGCCTATGGATGTGTGTCACATATTGTTGGGTAGACCTTGGCAGTATGACAGAGCAATAGTACATGATGGAAAGAGAAACACTTACAAGTTTTTCAAAGATGGTAGGAATCAAACATTGTTACCTATGGAAGAAGAAGATGCATCAAGTAAAAAGTCTGATCCAAAGGCTTTATTGTTGAGTGGAAAATAATACTTACAGCAGATTGAAGATGATGAGGTAAATTTTGCTTTAGTTTGCAAACCTAAGGTAGTATTTACTTCTACTAAAATTTCTAATTTGCCAATTGAAATTCAAGAAAAGTTGGAGAACTATTGTGATATTATTATGGGTGATTTGCCTGATGAATTACCACCTGCAAGAAAAATCAGCCATCAGATAGATTTGATTCCAGGATCAAATTTTCCAAACAAAGCAGCTTACAGAATGACTCCTAAAGAAAATGAAGAAATCAGAAAGCAAGTACATGAATTGGTTGACAAAGGTTTGGTCAGAGAAAGTTTGAGTCCTTGTGTAGTACCTACAGTATTAAGTCCGAAGAAAGATGGAGGTTGGAGAATGTGCACTGATTCAAGAGAAATTAACAAGATAACAATCAAGTATAGATTTCCTTTACCTAGAATTGAAGATTTGATGGATTATTTGAGTGGAGCAAGATATTTTTCAAAACTAGATTTGAAAAGTGGGTATCATCAAATTAGGATAAGGGAAGGAGATGAATGGAAAACAACCTTTAAAAAAAATTAGGGATTGTATGAATGGATGGTAATGCATTTTTGTTTATCAAATGCACCTAGTACATTTATGAGGCTTATGAATGAAGTATTGAAGGAATTTATTGGTAAATTTGCAATAGTATATCTGGATGATATATTAATTTACAACAAAACAAAGGAAGAACACCTGAGACATATTAATTATGTATTAAGGAAGTTACATCAAGAGAAGTTACTCGTAAATTTAAAGAAATTTTAATTCATGAAAGAAGAATTGGTATATCTAGGTTTTGTTGTTTCTGCTGAAGGATTAAAAATGGATCCAGAGAATATAAAGGGAATTGTGGAGTGGCCTTCACCTAAAAGTGTTTTTGAGGTAAGAAGTTTTCATGGTCTTGCTAATTTTTATAGGAAATTCATAAGAAATTTTAGTAAGATCAATGCACCTATCATTGAAACCATAAAGAAGGACAAACAACCATTTAAGTGGACCGCTAAAGTTGAAAGGAATTTTCAGTTCTTAAAGCCAAAGATATCTAAGAAACCTGTCTTAGTTTTTCCTGATTTTAATAAACCATTTTTTTGGAATGGGGTCTCCTAACAAGCTACAAAACTGGTCCATTTTGAATATTTTTTATTATATTTAGCCTAGTGGAGGGGTTTTGGGGTGGGTCAAAGCCCCGAATGCATTGTAATGGGTCAAAGGGTAAACTAGGGGTCTGAAAACCATGGGTTGCGGACCATAGGAAAGTCAAGGCTAGATTGTTATAAATAGAGATGCATTTTGTATTGTAAAGGATAGGATAGAATGAGCTATTGATGCAAATTATGATTTGAGCTATCTGTTTTGGTTTTGGGGAACGGATTCCTGCTGGCTGTGTGCACGGAGATCGAAGTCCAGCTGTGTGCGGACCCTGCTGCTGTGTGCGCAGGTTGGGAAGGGAATTGGAATTGTAAGGAAGAATTGATTAATGAATGAATGCGAAATATTGTTAGAGAACTGAATCTGTGAGTACTGTTATGTGAATTACTGATAATTGCTGTATTGTGCGTTTTCTGTCCTTAAGCTGCGAAAGATTTGTATGCTGCGTTCTTGGATCTAGATCTATTATGTTCTATTTATGTACTACTGTGTTGATGTTATAAAAAGCATATAACTATAGATCTAGTGCACGTGGATGTGAATAGAGATGTAATTAACTTTGCGTAGAATAAGGTAATCGAATATTACAGGACCTAGCACTGCTCTGCTCGCTTTACCCATCCTTTCTCAGGGTGCGGAAACCTGGTTCCAGCACCCATCCATACTACTTTGGGTGATACTTTGACCTACGAAATCAGGTCACTGCCGAAAGGGCCAGTAGTATAGGGGTTTGTTGGCAAACCTTGCTTACCGAACCTGGGTCAGGACCCCTCGAGCCAACAAATGTTCCATTGTCGAGACCGGAAGAATTCTAAGAGAGGAATCAGGTAATGACAAGAGAATACTAGAAGCTTGAAAGAAAAGAGATCGAAGACTGGTTCGAAAGACAAATCCAGGAGTTTGCAGTAGAAGAAAATCGTAGTGAAAAGTTAACAGCGGAAAAGTGGAAAAATAGGTACATTCTTACTGAAAGCTACGAAATATTATTTGTAACTTTTGTGATCGAACTCCAGGAATGGCTGGCCAGACTTGTGGAATTCCAGAAGTGCTGGAAGGATGAGCGAGTCACTCAGTGGACCCCAGAGCTGCTCGAGCAGCTGGAAAGAACTGATAATACTATCACGCGTACGGTGGATCACTGGGCGGATAATGTGCTGGGACGATTTGTGATGAAATTTTCCATTGATCAGTTTGTATCATACTCTGAGGCTGAACGACGATTCTTGAAAGGATCCTGAGGAAAATTTCTGAGGACATTACCGTTGCTGATCAAGAAATTACTGTGCGAAAAGAACATTCTGTGTAGTCATACTGACTGAATGACCTCGGATCTAGATGGAAGTGCGACATGTAGTGGTAAATACTATCGTACCAACCTTGACGGGGGGAGATCTGCCTACAATCCGTTGCAGGAACTAGCTGCGCAAGATCCCCCAGCTACATCGCCACCTAGGTCGCGCAAAGGTAAGAATTCACCTATACCACCCCCCTCCCTAGACAGTGATATGGATGCGCATTTGAAACTACCTACCTTCAAAGGGATAGGATATGAGGACATGGACCGATTTTGGTTCATTTCAGACTCTGTATGGACTACGTAGAATGTGGCGAGTGATACGGTAAAAAAAGCGCAGCTGTCGTTGGCCTTCGAGGATAGGGCCCTAGACTGGTATATGCGGTGTATTGCCCAGAATGGGGGCGCATCTATTCAAGATATCAAGGACGCTTTGAAGCACTAGTTCAAGAAGCCGAAAAATTATTCCCAGTTGGTAGCAGAAGTAAAGGACTTCAAACAAGGTGCGTATGAGTCAGTATGGGAGGCTGATCAGTGACTGAAGAAAGCAATCAGGGAAGGAGGATTTGAATATGATGATAGACAGCATCCAGAATGGTTCATCGCTATGTTGTTACCTCACCTGCACACGCCAATGAGTCATCAAACCTTTGAGTCGTAGGAGAAGGCTATGGAAGTCGCTATGAAACTAGAGGCTGCCCCCAGAGAGGATACGTTAGCAGGGGTACAACAAATCTAGGAACAACTTGGGGCTATGCATATGGAGATACAGAACCTATGAAAAGAGCGAGGAAAGGAATTTTGCACAGATCTCTGGTGCATACGATGCCAAGTTTCTGGCCATACGAAGGATCTGTGCCCTCTGCTGACGGATTACATGCAGCAGAAGGACCTAGTCTGGTACGCCCAGGGGCAAGTAGGGAACCTGTCCTATTACGACCAGGTTCAAGCAGACCTGCACTATGGTGTGATGATTGTCAGGTAGCAAGACTGCATGATACGAACCATTGCCCTCGTCTAGGTGCGTATGTCCTAGAACTAAAGCAACAATGGTGTCAATTCTGCCAATCAGTGGGACATGATGAGCAGAACAGTCGTACTTATTACTTAATGATGGATCGTGGGAACTTATATAGGGTAAATCGAACCCTGTGTCGCCAAGACTTTTTGCGCACTTTAGAGGATCACCGGCCCGAGGCAGAGGAGGTTAGGGAGGAAGCGCAAGACGCAGACGTGGGCAGCTAGTCTGTTATAACTGTGGGGAAATAGGGCACTTTGCCATAGAATGCCCAAATCCCACCAGGCCATCATGAAAATATTTTAGGCAGCTGGACCATGAGGTAGAAGACTGCCCAATTTTAATAGCCAAGATGCAGGAGAAGCAACCCACCCCTACGTAGAACGTACAAAGAGTTAAATCCGAGCTAAGAAAGGCGGATCCCTGTGTAAAAATCATGACACACAGTGGGCCAGTCACCCAGGGAGAAAAAGAGGAGCTTGCCTCCCGGGAAGGAGTGCCTATCAAAGAAAAAACAACACCAACAGTCCCCATGCCACCGCCAACACAACCTCAGATAGAGGAAGGGGTTGAGCCCTTTTTAAAGGCATGTCTAAAGCTACTGCGAAATCCACAGGCTATAGGAAATCTCCAAGAACTACTGAATACCTGCACGGTTCGGACCAACTTGATCCCTGAAACCAAAGATGTACACAAACTATACAACTATAGGAAGCACATCAGAAGAGAAATGCAATTGACTGCGCAGATTGGTGACTACGAGATGGATCAGGTTATCTTAGATCTGGGGTTAGATGCGAATGTTTTACCAAATTAGACATGGCAACGAATGGGGGAACCTAAATTAGAATAGTCCACCATCCAGCTATGAATGGCCAATAAATAAAAAATCATCCCTCTAGGAAGATTACCAAAATTCATGGTTGACATCGTAGGGGTAAGGGTCCTAGCTGACTTTGAAGTCATAGAAATTGTGGAAGATGTGGATCCCTACCCCGCGCTCCTTGGTCTGGACTGGGAAATTGACAGGGGAGGTGTCATCAATCTCAAGAAGCACAGCATGGTGTTTGAAAGAAAAGGTACACGTGTCAGAGTACCACTAGATCTAGCAGAAGGTGCGCGGTATACAAAGCCGGCCTATGAAGAGGAGGAATTAGATCACATTTATAAATTAACTGCGCATGATGAAGATCAGGTTAACCCCACGGATGAAGGAATGCTCTACTGGGAAAAGGACAATGAATGTTTTTCTAACTCTGATGAGGAGCTGGAAAATTGGCAAGGCCGATTACATGAAGTTTCGGCGCTCCGATGTCTTCAGACCGTCAAGAATTTTCAGCGCATCTCTACCATGGAAAGGAACCTGCCCTACCAGGAGGACACAGATGATAGTCAGAATAACGTTGAATCTAAGTTTCCCACGGAATGTAGGCAAGGGGCACTATCACTAACATTGCGCAGAACACCTATGCAAGGACCGGTATTCTTCACTCAAGAGAAGTATTGGAGAAGGGTGATCCTACACATAGGGACCCCAGTTTCCAGATGGACTCTAAATTCAGTTGACCTACGTGGACACTTGCTGACATACAACACTCAAGGGTGTGATCAAGCCTTGCACGGACAGGCTTGTCGGGGTATCGCTGACCTAGGCATGTGTCGGGTTACGGCCCTGCCCAGGACCACGTGTAATTTGAAGAATTTGCGGATGCCTCAAGAAATAAATGGCATGAGGACGTGTGACGCAACCCTCTGGTGCAAGGACGTTCCAACCAAGGGAAAAGCGCATGGTTCGAAAAGACTGCTGGCCAACTTGCAGAAACACCTCGCGTCGACCTTCATTCAGGGTACACGAACGACGTACAGGCGTCATCCGTGGTCTGACATTCCGTGGAAATGACCTCAGGCACGCGGGACGACCGTTAACACATCCCGATTTAATAAAAAAGGGATCTTACAAGTATTCACAATCGGCGGCAGATCATCAATGCAACCATTGATGGTAAGATTGATCTACCTGATCGATGGTCAATCTCACGAATGGGCTACTCCACCATTAAATAGCTCTAGACGGTGTGCGGATGGTTGGATAACTACACACCAGGCTATTTATTCACCCTAGAACATGCTCCTGCTATCTGCGTATGGTTTTTTGCGCTCATTAACATTCTCTGGGTTTCCCGCTTTTGTGTTGCTAGGATGGACCCAACCAGAGAGCCGGGGAATGCTGAGTGCAGCCACCGGGGTGAGCACGGGCTCCTGACAGAAAGGATTGTCTGTGAACCACGTACAGATGGAACGCTACGATACAGGGACATGATGTGGCTCCTCCGCAATTCCGGAGTCCCGCCCAGCCGAAGCAATGTGTGTTCCCTCCCTCGAATTTCCCTAGGTAATGCTCCTGATCCAAATATGGGGGACATCCAAATTGATTTAGCACAACTATCTCGCACAGAGCTACAAGGACTAAACACCAAAGTGTTGCGCGAAGTTTGCCACCATGACCGAGCCAGGCGACGACATTATGACATACCTCAGGAAGTACGGGACAGCGGATTGCAGTGGTCACAAAGGCAATGGATATTATTCAAGAGCAGCTGATGCATGGTGCACAACTGGTCGAAACAACTACCCAAATATGGACGACCATCCAGCACCATTCCACGCTTTAGCATATCCAGACGGAATTGCAGTAGGCGGAAGTTGCTTTGGACCAAGTTAGAGCCCCCTCACCCTCCACTGTCTCTGCGTAGCGTCTAGCCATCTTGGACAGGATTGAGAACCTTCGCCACAACAAGCATGTCATTCGAAAATGGTTATAACCATGGGCTGCAACGGCACTTCAGCTCACCGAAGATGCTCAGTCTGCCATTGCGTGCCTCCACCAGCTGATGGAACGGGTCACCGTGGCTCTAGATGGCCTTGCCTCCTTGACATTGGTCAGCATTGCACAACGAGTTGCGGCCCATAATAAGGAAGTGCTCCCACCGCTCCTTTGCACTCTGGCTACCTTGCACGCGCAAATTGAAGCCGCACCACTGCAGTGACTCGGGACGAGTCACAAGATTGTGTTGGGGGACTATTGGAACGGGGTCTCCTAAAAAGCTACGAAACTGGTCCATTTTGAATATTTTTTATTACATTTAGCCTAGCGAAGGGGTTTTGGGGTGGGTCAAAGCCCCGAATGCATTGTAATGGGTCAAAGGGTAAACTAGGGGTCCGAAAACCATGGGTTGCGGACCATAGGAAAGTCGAGGATAAATTGTTATAAATAGAGATGCATTTTTTATTGTAAAGGATAGGATAGGATGAAATATTGATGTGAATTGTGATTTGAGCTATCTGTTTGGGTTTTGGGGAACATATTCCTGTTGGCTGTGTGCGCGGAGATCCAAGTGCAGCTGTGTGCGCGGAGATCGAAGTGCAGTTATGTGCGGACCCTACTACTGTGTGCGTAGGTTGGGAAGGGAATTGGAATTGTAAGGAAGAATTGATGAATGAATGAATGCGAAATATTGTTAGAGAACTGAATCTGTGAGTACTGTTATGTGAACTACTGATAATTGCTATATTGTGAATTTTTTGTCCTTATGCTATGAAAGATCTGTATATTGTGTTCTTGGATCTAGATCTGTTATGTTCTATTTATGTACTGCTGTGTTGATGTTATAACAAGCATATAACTATATATCTAGTGCACATGGATGCGAATAGAGACGTAATTAACTCTGTGTAGAATAAGGTAATCAAAGATTACAGGACCTAGCATTGCTCTGCTTGCTTTACCCATCCTTTCTCAGGGTGCGGAAACCTGGTTCCAGCACCCACCCATACTACTTCGGGTGAGACTTTGACCTGGGAAAGAAGGTCACTGCCGAAATGGCCAGTAGTATAGGGGTTTGTTGGCAAACCTTGCTTACCAAACTTGGGCCAGGACCCCTTGAGCCAACACATTTCAAGTAAAATGTGATGCTAGTGGGGAAGCTATTGGAGCTGTATTAAGTCAAGAAGATAGACCTATAGCATATTTTAGTGATAAGATGAATGAGACAAGGAGGAAGTACTCTTCTTATGACAAAGAATTTTATGCAATTATACAGTCATTGAAGAGTGGAGACATTATTTAATGTCTAAATAATTTGTGCTATATTCAGATAATCATGCTTTACAGTATATTATGCAACAACCTAAATTGAATCAAAAACATGCAAAATGGGTTGAATATCTTCAAAATTTTAACTTTGTATTGAAGCATATAAGTGGTTAAGCAAACAAGGTAGCAGATGCCTTGAGTAGAAAAAGTATTCTTGTTCAAGAAAGTCAAATTCAAGTGTTAGGTTTTTATTTTCTTAAAGAACTCTATAAGACAGATTTGGATTTCAAAGAAGCATTTGAAGCATGTTGTAATCTTTTTTTGATAGACAGAAGTCAGTGGTTAGATTATTTCTTGCAATAGGTTTTATTGTTCAAAATAAATCAGTTGTGCATACCAAATTGTTCTATGAGAGAAAATTTAATCAGGGAGAAACATAGTGGTGGACTTGTTGGACATTTTGGCGTTGATAAGACTTATGAGCAACTAAGACATTTTTATTTTTGGCCAAAGATGAAATCTGAAGTGGAAAAGTATGTGAAGAATTGTAAAATTTTCCAATATGCAAAAGGAAAAAGTCAAAATGCAGGTTTGTACATTCCATTACCTATTCCAGACAGACCTTGGGATATGGTAAGTATGGATTTTGTTTTAGGATTGCCTAAGATACAGAGAGGGAATGATGCAATTTATGTTGTAGTTGACAGATTTTCAAAAATGGCACATTTTATTCCATGTTATAAAACCGGTGATGCTACTCATGTTGCCAATTTGTTTTTCAAGGAGATTGTCAGATTACATGGGTTACCTAAAAGTATTGTCTCTGATAAAGACACCAGATTTGTTGGTCATTTTTGGAGGACATTGTGGAAGAAGCTTGGTGCTAAACTGAGTTTCAGCTTAGCTTATCATCCTCATACTGATGGGTAGACTGAAGTAGTGAACAGGAGTTTGGGTAATCTTTTGAGAAGTCTTGCAAGAGAACATCCTAAATAGTGGGATCATATTTTACCATAGGTAGAGTATGCATATAATGATTCACCTAACAGAAGTACAAGGCAGAGTCCATTCCATATAGTTTATGGAATGCACCCAAGGGGAGTATATGAATTGAGGAACTTGGGGAAAGCAGAAATGCAAAGTGCTGAAGGAGAAGAGTTTGCTTCAGAAATTCAAGAAATACATGAACAGGTAAAGCAACAGCTACAAGACAACAGCATCAGGTACAAAAAAAAAGTAGATTTGAGAAAAAAGAGAAGTTAATTTTGAAGTTGGTGATTTGGTTTTAGCACACTTAAGAAAAGAAAGATTTCCAAAGAGGAAGTATAACAAGTTAAAATTAAAAAAGATAGGACCATGCAGGATATTGAGAAATTTTTCTGCAAATGCTTATGAAATTGAATTACCATTTGATATTGGAATATCTCCAATATTCAATGTTGCTGATTTGTACAGATATGAAGATAGTGGCACAGATGACACACCAAAAGACAGAGGAAAGATTGACTGGGTAAAACAGTTACCCACATCAAAGTCATTACAGCCAAAGAGGATCTTAGACAAGAAAGTGTTTAAGAAGACCATAGGACAGGAATATTTTCAATATTTGATCAAGTGGAGGGATCAGCCAATTGAAGATGCTACCTGGATGACAGAAACCATGCTGCAAAAATTGGGCAGTTCTGTGGAGGAGCTCATGGACAGGAGCCCATGAATATTTTTTTCCTCAGGAATCTAATGCAGGAGCATGAGGCTTAGAGACAAAAGGCTTCATTAATTATTCCAAAAATCCAAAAAAATTACAAGCAAAGGTGTTGTTACCATTAGCTATCAATTTACAGTTTTACTAGATAGGGTTGAACTAGTATCTAGGAAGATTGAACTATTTTAGATTAGATTCAGTATATTTAGTCTTCAGTTGATAGATTTAGGGAAGATATTATGTAATCAGGATTTTATCTAAGTTAGGAGAATTCGATCCTCAAGAAGAGGTCGACTGTTATGTAAAACACTATAAATGTAACCTCTGAGAAGGAGAAAATCGAATTGGGCCATAGAAGAATTGATTGAGAGGATTTTGCCTCTGATTTAATAAAATTTTAGAATTTAAATTATCTATTGTATGCTTGGAAAATTCCCGGATGGTTTCATCTCTTCGAAAATCCATTGGATTTATGTTTTTCTGTGTAGAATTTAAGTAACTTCTGTGTGAAGGATTCGGAAGAATTTAAAGAGATTATGGTTTCTTTGCTTATCGGATAGTCGATAATTGATCTATACTTGTTAAGTTATATAATGGGAAAGGAGGTTTCCAGAGAAACTGAAGGGAGAATGGTAAACCAGTGGAAATCCGTGTTCAAATGCGATTGAAAAGGAAAATTTGCAGACTAAGTGGTTTTTGAGAAACCAACCACTGTTGTCGCACTGGTTTTGGCGTGCGGGTGGTTTTGTTCAAATTGAACGTGATCAAATAGGAATGCAACACATCACTGTGGAAATACCACCGATTTCACGTTACTTTGGGGCCATAAAGTGCGAAAGCTATTTTTACCCGATAGTCGTCCGATCATAAGTGTTGAAGATCTGACGGTGTTCACGTTGGAAGTTGCATGGAGTTTAACAAAAGGTATGGACTCGAAAGTTTATTTAGTGGAACTTTATTAAATTATTTGAAATCCAAAACCCCATTCCGAAAGTTTTAAACATTTTTTAAAAATTAATTATTATTTTTTCAAAGGATAAGGGGACTTTAGCTTCCGTAAGTCATTTTATTAAATAAATCAATCAGATTTAATCAAGTTTGATGACCAAGAGGGGAAATAAGGATCAGGAACAAATTCGTCCTAAATTAGAAAACATAGTAACAAAATTTGAGCAACTCTCCTTAATGCCTGCACCCACACTACCATCATCAAACGTTAAAGCATAGTGACGAGAACTTTGTTCATGGCTTCAACCTGGACATTGGCCTGAGGGTAGTACGACGTTGAGAAGTCGTGACGCAAACCCAACTTAGAAGTCAACTCAGACATCATATAATGAGGAAAATGGTAACCATGATCGGTAACAATGGCTTGAGGGACACCAAACCTAGTAATGACATGATTGAACAGAAATTGTGTGGTTGTATTAACATCAGCTGTAAGTGTAGGCATTGCTTTAGCCCATTTTGTGAAGTAGTCAACGGCTATGATAATATAAGCATGCCCCCCGGCCGAGTGATGGTTACACGTTATAAAATCAATGCCCCACTTCACAAAGGGACCAACGGTAATGACAGGATGAAGGTGTGTGGGTGGCGCGCGCATCTTGCCCTGATAAATCTGGCAATCGTGACACTTTCGGACAACAACAATGCAGTCTTTAAAGATGGTGGGCCAGAAATAGCCAGCATGAAGAATCTTCTGTGCAATAGCATATCCAGACATGTGACCACCATAGGCACTAGAGTGGCAATCATTGAGGACCTTTTCAGCTTCCTCGAGAGTCAAACATCGACAGAGAATGGAATCAACTCCAATGCGGTAGAGAGTATCTCCGACTATGTGATAAGGTTGCAAATGATGGTGGATGTGTCGAAGAGCATCCTTCGTCAACTTAGATCAGAAGGTGGAAGTCTGAAGATATACGATGATATCACCGTACCAAGGATCGAGGGTGCTAATGAGAAAAAGTGTGTCATCCGGAATGCGTTCCTTGGAACCAGATGGAGCAGAATTAGAAGGGAGAGAGCAAATAAAATCGGTGAAAACCAATGATTTCTTCGATTTGGCGGTAGAAAAATCCAAATTGAACTCTTGGAGGATAAAAATCCACTTCAAGTATTCCCCCCCCAGCAATTGACGAGTCAATATGTAGGTCATGGGGTTGCTGTCAGAAATCACGGTCACTGTGCGCAATAAAATGTAATGAAGAAAACGTTGAACAAATTGAACAACAACCAACCCCAACTTCTCGACATGTGCGTAACGTGTTTCAGTATCAAGAAGATTGCTACTCAAATAGTAAATGATGTGCTCTTCACCATCATCGTTGTCTTGCACCAGAACCATGGCAATAGTGCTAAACGTGACAACCAAATAAAGGGAGTAATCACAAGGATAATTGGGAGGATGTAATAGAGGAGAATTGATCAAAAATGTCTTCAGTGCATTGAAGGATTTTTGGGTGATCTCATCCCAGAGGAACGGGATGCCTTGCTTAAGTAATCGCGTAAAGCCTTTGGCTACTTCATTATAGTTCGGTATAAAACGGCACAGGAAATTAGCTTTCCTTTGTAGACTCTATAGCTGATGTAAGGAGGAAGGAGAGGGGAGATTAACAATAGCTTCGACTTTGAGGGGATCGATACAAATCCCATATTTAGAGATGATAAACCCTAAGAGCCTGCAAGAATCAACGCAGAAGACACACTTATGTGGATTGAGCCAAATGTTATAACATCGACAACGAAGAAATATTTGACAGAGATGATCTGGGTGGTATTTACGCTTAGCCAAATGAGCTGTAAGGTCATCTAGGTAAGGTTGAACAATGCACTTGATATCATGGAAATCATATGACATTGCTCTTTGAAATGTAGCCCTAGCATTCTTAAGAACAAAAGGGAACTTATTATAGGCAAAGGTACCCCAAGGAAAGATAAAGGCGGTCTTATGTTGATTGGCCGAAAGAATATTAATTTGGTTGTACTTAGAAAACCCATCCATAAGGGAAAAGATCTCACTCCCAATACATTCATCAATGATCTGGTTAATAAAAGGAGTGGGGTAATTGTCCTTAGGGCAAGCACGGTTGATATCACAGTAATTGACACAAGCACGAATAGTACCCATCTTCTTATCCACAGGAACAATATTAGAAACCCATTCTATCAAGGGAATTGGATAAATGAAACCAACTCTAAGAAGTTTTTCAACTTATCCTTTAATAGCGGATGCCTTTCTAGGGTGCACAAGACAAATACACTAGCAAACAAGCTTCGCACCAGGATAAGTAGGAATCTCATGCACAACTATACTTGGATCGATGCTAGGAATTTCTTCGTAAGACCAAGCGAAGACGTCGCGAAACTCGCGGAAGAGACTAGTATAGACCTCGATCTCATCAGGATAACAGGCCACCCTAATTTGGATGTTCTCGACAACCCTCAGTTTGACGGAGATGTTGATAGGCATCATTTGCGTGATATTTCCCAAGTTACCTTCTGCAAAGACTTCGTGTGTCAGGATAGGAGTTTGAAGCAGATGAGAAGAAAATTGAGAAGAGAACTTCTCGAGACAAGTAGACATCGCCCCAAGGCCAGGAATGAAAGAGGAATGATGATGACTATCGTCCCAAGGAGGATCTTCAAGAGACATAGTTTCCACAATGGCCTCATCATTGGGAAATATCTCGTTTAAGGGATCGGGCGAATCCAAAGCGCTGAGCCAAGGGGATTGAGAATAAGTGTCAAGAGATATAATCAAAGGAGCATGATCAAAGGGCGGAGGAGCCAAAGCCAGAATAAGTTCACAATAATCAATTTCTATTGGGCTTAATGGCATTGAGTCACCAAACAAATCAATCTGCTCGGGAGAAGGGATGACCCATGGATTAGAAGACCTAGAGATCATGTTAACCTGAGCAGTGTTGGGTGGAGGAAGAGGAAAAAGACCCATGAGGGCACGATCTTTGAAAATACCTGTCTCTATGCTCTAATAAGGTAGAGGAATACGATCTACATATGGGACATTTCTCTCGGAAGATGAAAAAGTGAAAAAGGTTAACTGATCGACAGTGATGATATTTCCTTCATGTAGAAATTGAAGAACACGAAAAAGAGTGGACAGAACGCACAACATGGTGTGAGTCCAACTGCGATCGAGGAGAATATTGTAATTGAGCTTGGTGTCAACGACTTCAACCTCAATGATATCTGTTTTCCCTTCTAACGTAATAGGTAAAATAGTGAGAACACCAAGAAAGAAAGATTATCTTCCATCAAAAGCTTCTAAAGCATTTGGAGATGAATTGAGGGTTGTAGAACTGATGGATTTCCAGCAGGCAGAAGACATGACACACGTAGATGCACCCTCATCCATGAATGCTCGATGCATATTATTTCCATTAATCCCAACTTGGATGATCAGTGCAAGTTGGTGAGGGAGACGTGGGATGAAATTTTCCAAATCGAAGGTGATAAGGCTCGAATCGTCGGGATCAACCTCCCCGATGGAATTTAACAAAGCCTTCCGTTGTGACAAACAACTCTGAAGTACTTCCAATGCGGACATAGCAGATGACGCCTGAGCCAAATCATCAACAATACTGTAATTTTGAGCAGCACAGGCGTTAGGATTGTAAGAATACTTATAGAGTACACCTTTGGAAGGTGGTCGTGTAATGGGCTCAGTACTAGGCCTTTCAATCTGAAGAGGGCTAGGAGTAGGCGGGGGAGGAGGACCATCAACGATTTCCTTCCCTGCTGCCTGACACAGTTCAGTATAATATTTTGATCGGGTAGCAATATAAATGAATGCAAGACCATTCACCATGTAAACCTGAGAGCCAAATGGGGCGGAGGACTAAGGTTTCTACACCAACTAAGTTTGTTGTGATGGGAAAGGTTCTTTAAGAACATCTTGAGTGCCTTGGGTGCATTTGAGAAATCAACTCACCTCGGCCCGTCGTGGTCAATCCTTGGTGTAATGATCTTCGTGACAAATCAGACAAGGGTAATTCAGTTTGCGTTGTGGACCATCATCAGCACGAGATTTCTAAGACTCTTGTTTCGGGGTATCGGCCTTAGCCTTACCTTTACCCTTCTTTTCACCCTTGGAAGTTTTATCCGCCAAATTGGATTGGAAGACATTTACTTATGTTGTTTTACCAGAACTTAGAGGTGGCTGAGAAGAAGTATCAGTGGAAAGAGTAGATTTTTTCTTCGTAGGATTTGGAGAAGACTTCCGAGAAGTGTGAGACACATAACCAATGATATCGTCGATAGATGGTGTCATCGATGCTTTGGAAGTTCTAGGTCGAGGGGCATCAGGCAAGAGTTCGTACAATGTGCCAGACTGAGAGTACATGAGATCAAGGTACTGGGCATGAGCGATGGTTTGTTCCTCAGTAACACATGCACCCATAGCAATGTCCTTAGCAATCAGAGCAACAAAGGAGGTAGTAAACCAATAAGTTAGAAGTTGATCAGGAATCTCAAACTTGATCAAACGATGACGACGCCTCCATTCATGAATATGATCAGAGATATGAGTAGCTCGATCTTGCTTCAAGGATGTGAGGAGGTGTGTCCCAGTTTCATACCGAACTGGTAACTGAAAGTGTATGAGAAATGCCATCGAAAAAGAGTTGAAATCTTGGAAGACGTTGCAGGAGAGTTCAATGTACCACTTGGCAACGTCAACAGTGAGAGTCCTTTGGAAAAGACGAAGTCGAATGGAATCATCAACCCAAGAGTTAGAGGAACACCGAAGATGGTATGTCATAACATGTGCTTGGGGGTCTTCTCCGAACTTGCCCTCAAATTTGGGACTATAACCAGGAATTATAGTCAGAACGGGAGGCTAATATGGATTATGAAGGATAGGATCATTCGTCAACTTCGACACATCGGGAAGTTCCAACATAGTAAGGAAAGGTAATTGAGGATTGAAAGGCATTACAGGTTGTTGATAAAGACCAGTATTAGGATTCCACCCAGGCTGAGAGAAATTCTACCCCCATATGTTTTGTCCCAGAGGATTTTGTCCATAGGGTTTATAAGCCTAATAGTTCTGCCCATACATGGGTTGAGGACCAGGATATTTATTCTGAGAGAACCACTGAGGTCTTGTCTGAGCAACATTTGGATTTTTTTACGGAATGTAAGTAATGTCTTGAGGTGCATTATACAACACTTGAGTTTTACCTTGAGGAATGTACACAGTGCTCTAAGGTGCACTGTATGCCATATGGGATTGACCTTGAGGAATGTAAGTAACGCCTTGGGGCACACTATATACCACATGAGATTGACCTTGGGGAATGTAAGTGGCACCGTGAGGTTGATCAGGTTTCCCCTGGGGTGCAGGTTGACTCGGATACTGTGGTTGGACAGGTTGTCCCTATGGAGCAGGTTGGCTTGGATGCTGAGAGCCATCAAGTTTCCCTTGTGGAAAAGGCTAGCCTGATGGTTGGGATAGGCTAGGTTACCCCTGAAGACCAGGTTGACCCGGCGTAGGACCGTAGGGTTGTCCTTGTTGTAAAAAAGTTTGGCCTTGTTGAACGTAAGGCTGGTGCTGTTGCAAAAAAGGTTGTCCCTATTGTGGATATATTTGCCTTCTGGGAGCATAAGATGTTCCCTATTGAACATAAGGTTGACCAACAAGATCGTAGGGTTGTCCTTGTTGCACTGAAGGTTGTCCCCGGGACCAGATCATTGTCCTTGTTGGACCGAAGGTTGTCCCTGTAATGGTTTTCCTTGTGGACCATAGGGTTTTCCTGGTTGGTATATGAAATGGTTGGGATCAATCGGAGGCAAATAGATGAGATTACCGTACACGTCATAATGATGCAGAGGATTAACACAATTTTGTGGCTGGTCAGAACCCTGAGGGGCGGAATTATGCTGCTTAATGGCCAACGTATACTGATCGAATGTCAAACCTCCAGGAATGGAAGTAGAAGTGATAGGCGCACTACTGGCAGGTTGGGTTCTTGAAACGTGAGGCTATGATCCACTCATGGTGGGCCTAACAGGTATCGTGGAATTGATAAAAATGGACCTATGAACAACAGAATACGCTGACGATGATTGAGTCATATTAACAGCCGGTGCAGATGAAGCCACACAGACAGTGGGCCAGACAGGAACAAAGGTTAAAATCGTCGACATCATGGGAATCGAGGGTGATGCCCTCGATACCGAGACAGACGAGCTCCCTGAGGGGGTCGATGTATTCGACCATATCGGGTTCTGATACAATGATGCGATGCCAGAAATGATCTAACCCAACGCACAATAGCCGCATGGGAGAGATACTGGCTGTGAGGAAGGTTGACTTGAGACATAAGGAAAATTCTTCGGAGGGAACTGATGATATCCTCTAGAAACATAAAGCTCTTCACTTCTGACGGGACTCAAAGAATCCATGTTAGATGAAGCCATGTTATCATCGAAAGGCGAAGAACAATGGAAAGTAATGCAATGGCAAGTAAAGATGGTTCCAAAGTAAGTGGAGGAAACTCTTCCTCGTTCCCAAAACCAGACCAAGCATCCTGAGGTTGCCAATTGATATCAAATGGCTCTTCAATAGGAGATCAGGTAGTGAGAAGTAAGATACTTGGAAGAATAGACTGCCAAAAATAAAGAGACTGAGTGGGATGAGATGCTCTCAAAGAAACTTCAAGAGAAGGATTACCACTAGGAGGTAACGAAGAGGACGACGAAACTGGTGGTTTCGCCACCTTGAATTTGTCTCAAAACAGAAGAGAACCGTGATGACCAGTTCGAGGCTTCAAGATCAAATACTAAGGAATTACTTAAGAACAAACCAAGAATATATCTTTAACGGGCATTTGATCGTAGACAATTAATTTTATGACATTGAAACAAAACTTTGTTGTTTCATATTTTAAGAGTCAAGAAACAGGAAAAAGGTGACTCCAGTCACTTTCAGGTTGAATGAGCGTGAAAGGGCAAGTGCTCGATGATATTTTCAATTTTAGGGAGTCACGAAAATACCAAAATGACTACTCAAGAAATATAAGCAAGAGGGTGTACCAAGTTTTCATGAATTGCAATATACACCTTGGTGATCAAATGAAAGAGAAATGACCAAGGACTTAACGTACATGCATGTAGTCACCCCGAATGATATGTTCGGTGTATCACGGTTACAAGGCGGCAAACTCAAATTCCTATGGATAAAGGATTGCAACATATGAGGGTCTCCCTTTATATACTCGATGGTACAGGGAGCACAAGTCCGTGCTAGCACTGTCTAATGCCAGATGGCGAACGACAGCTACTAGGTTTAACGACGCCGAAACATGTCACTAGCCTAGACCTCTAAATATATGCGTTAGGTTTTAATGCTTCCTCAGGTTGATTGAATTCATTTAAAATTTGATCTTGAATTAATGTTGCAATTTCAATGCCTTACCGAATGTAATCTCGAATCCTTAATGCACAAATACATGCCAAAGAAAATCATTCCCATTCAATGAAAAGCTAGGTAAGATAGGGATAATAGTTCATAACAAAGCAACAATCAATTGAACACAAGAATAATTTCACTAATGCATCTAAGAAAACTAAAGAAGAAAATGAAAAACTCTTTCCTTCTTCAGTAAAAGCTACTAATGCAAAAGAATGTTTTTCATTTTAAAACTAAGAGAAAGAATGCAAACTTTATCTTTTTAGATGAATGAGAAGAAAAAAGCACTATTACACAAAAAATAAAAATAGACACTAGTTTTGAGCAATGCGAATGTAATGATCTAAAGAAAAGAGATCAATCCAAGAAAAACATCAAACACACTCAAAACAAAGATGCACTCCTTCAGGCAAAAAGAGGGCTTTCAAACCAATTCAGCGAGCAATGTAATCTATGCTCAAGGTGACAAATGGAGAGCTAAATGGAATCTGATATGATCATTCAAAAACCCAAGGACACGTAGAACCGAAAGAAAAGCTAAAACAATCAGTAGAAAAACTGAAATGATAGAGACCAAACTGACTCAAACTCAACTTAGAAGGTTCAGTGAGGAGAGAGTTGAACAAGCGGCAGGAGACACATAGAAACCCTAGGATGAAAAACTCCACTGATTAGATGAGGGACAAATAGTTGAGAAGAATGAGACAAGAGAGTGAAAACAATCCCAGTGGACCAATTGAAAGATAAAAATCCAACCCAGAGGCAAGAGAAACTGACAAAACTCAGGAAAAAAGGCTCAATTTTAACCTACAGGATTTAGCATGTCTGTTTAGCTGTAATCCGCGCTAAACAAAGGTTGGCGCACCTGTGACAAAAGCAATGTGCACTAATCGACGCGATTGTTCAACCAATAGCAGTGTCGAGCTAGAAAACCATAGAAAAAATAAAAAACCACTGAGCAGAGGTTAGACTTAACACTCTAAGACTGAACAGGATGGCTGAAAATAGTCAAACATGAAGAACAAAGCAGAAAAAATATAAAACGACCAAAGCCGACTCGACAAGCCAAACACTAGACGAACGACGAGAGACGACAAACACACTGGTCCCCAGTAGGGTCGCCAACTTTTTGTGCAGGTAAATCTCCTATGCGGATAGAGGAGATCCCTCTAGCCCTGGAGTGGGTCTAGCAACAAGGGAACAAGCTAGACTTTCAGTCTCCTAGCTTATAAATGAAAACGAGTTAGGATAGATGGCCTACCTTGGTCCAACGCTTTTGTTGTCGTTTGCAGCAATGATCCGCTGATCTTTGTCTTCACACGTTGCGGTATTTTAGTGGTAATGTCCGTGTACTGGCACAAGGATCAAGTGAATGGTGACAACATATGAAAACATATTTTCATTCACAACTATTTGATTGGTCAAGGAGAATCAAACACTTTGCATATTATCAAACACAAAATTGGAACCAAAATAATAGTCTTGCATTAAAGATAGAGAAAATAAGTTTACAACCAAAAATACTTGACATTGCGACCTCCTTCAATGGGTTTAGTCAAACGCGTCTCAAGCATTCATCAAGAATGAGACTTGGTAAGGCAATGGGCCTAACATCTCTCTTGACTTGGTAAGGAAATGAGTTTGCACTATTGCATTAGGATCGATGCCTTTTCCTCTTATCAACTTCTTGCAGTCCTCCAACTACGTTGCGAGGACCTTCGTGCTTGATCTTTCCCTTTTCAGAGTGTTCTTCATTTGAGCTAGCCTTCTCTTGGCTTTCTCTAAGGTGAGGGTGTGTTTCAACACCTAAGTAGGCAGAATTTCCCCAATGGCTTTATGCAAGTTCAACTTGTTTGATAAGGGGATGGAAGCCAACTCCAAAATCATCTCTAGGGCTTTGTACTTAGATTCTGGGGGTAGAGGATGATAAGACGAGTGCTAGACAATGAATATTAGCTGGTCATTTTCCACATCTAAGGCTATCATGAGCCTAGTGTGATTCTTATCCACAAACTGAGCCAATTCTTCTCTTAGTTTTTCTCTTGCAGACTGGTTATTCGCCTCAATCTTCTCACTTCTTTCTCCCTTACCCAAGGTGACTGCCTGTGAGAGCTCTGAAGGCACTAAAGAGGACGTAGAGTCATAAGAGAAATGGAAACTTGGTTTGGATTTTCCCTGACCTGTGAGCTGTGAGGTTTCCTCATCAAGCTGCTCGGTGTCCTATTCTCCCAGCCCCTCAGTTATTTGCTTTTTACTAAGGTGGTCCTCCTCCTCTTCATCTACGAGTCCCTAGTCCATCTAATGGCTCTCTTAATCCAGGACCTCCAATTCACCGTGTGCATTGTCTTCTTTTCCTTCAGAGGTTGGGGTTTCGGCCTCCATATCTGTATCTAAAGGCCATGAGTCATAGTTAGCTTTCCATTCTATTAGAGGCCTAGGTTCATGCTCATATGCTGAAGAGTTAATCTTCTTCTTTCTTCGTGTGATGAACCCTTTAGGATCATAATGACAAACATATCCTTGCAAGAAATTCATCTTCTATAATATCCCCTCAACTACGGGGAGTGTGTGTCTTGAACTAAGAGTGAAAGGACCTACAACATTTCAGAGCCTCAAAATATATCCCTTCTTTGCAGGCACAAAGTGAGTTTGGTCGGCACTCAGGAATTGGCGGATAAACTCAAGTGCAAAAATCCTCATGGACATGAACACTAGAAGATGGTAAGGAGGAACTTCTGCACCATAAACCCTAATCTGAGTATCATATTTGAATAAATACCAATCCCTGACACAATCTGTTTCAATGAACTGGAGCAACTCCTTCTGCTCAGGAAGAATCCTAGGTGGGG
This sequence comes from Pinus albicaulis, assembly GCA_034641835.2. Taxonomy (NCBI): domain Eukaryota; kingdom Viridiplantae; phylum Streptophyta; class Pinopsida; order Pinales; family Pinaceae; genus Pinus; species Pinus albicaulis. The sequence continues at coordinate 1,211,436,846 of CM076583.1, forward strand.
GGCTGTCATGTATGATCGCATAAGCCCTGGACATGAATTTCGTGACAAATTTCATGTACCCCTTTCCCTCTGGGTGTAGGTGAACTGAATGAGTCCATTCAAAAACATATTTTGGCTTGACATTTCTCATGGAGAACTTGTCTAGGCCTAAACCCTCGAACTTGTCGACATGTTTGAATAGGAATAGGTAGAACACCGAGGAATAATATCTGAAATAAATAGAGGACGATATGTCTTGAAATTGAGCTTTAATAGCAGAGGCCATGAAGGTGGAGATATCTAGTAGAACCCCGGGTTGCATCATGAGCTCTAGAAACCCTAGACCAGCGGTTGTTACCCTATCTGCATTGTCCAAACCCTACATTCTTGAGATGACTGCTACGATAGGCTATATGGTGTCATGAAATAGGGACAACGGGATAGTATCTATAGGCGGGAGGGAATTTAGGCGCGATGTGGTGATTAGCTCGAGGAAACCTCTTTGTTTTTCCAGGGGCAAGTTTGAGAAATGACAGGAGAGGGTGACTTCCATGAATTCAACACACTCTTGAGTGGAGGGATAGCACAGAGCTTTTCTGATTAGCTGAGGGGTAATATTGAATAATTTTACCCCATATGCGGACAGGAATATATCTTTCCACTCAATGCAGGCATCGGCGAGCCAGGTTGTGAACTCAGGGAAAGGATGTAATGACAAGGTAATTTGGTAATAGAGCTCCGAATTGACAACCCTAAACAAATCCTCGCCCTGTCGTTTATAATCCAAAAGCTCGGTCTTCATATGGGCCACATTGAAAGGATAAATGGTGTCACAGAGCTAGGAGTGGGCATCCATGAGGGGCTTGGGACCGGGGGATATTTTGGCTTTGCGGGCCTGCGGGGCTTCGCGGGCAGTTCTCTTCATATTTTCCATCATATTTTTGACAAATAGTAAAGTAAAACAGTGAGAGGGACTTGACCAAATACCTAAGGCTACAGTGAGAGTGACGCGAGGAGGAAACTGCTAGTACTGTGAGTTTTACTAGAGTGCCCAGCTGAGTAAGAAATGACTACAAATGGTAACAATCAAATGGTCGAGAGTAAAAACCGGGTGAAAGACTGGTTTTTTACTAGGGAGTGGAGCGAGGTTACAACTGAAGGGTTGACGTCATGAGGACGTCAGCAGGAGGACACGTGGCACAAGGTGATTGGTCGACAACGATTGCGTGGGTGAGAGGCCATGTGTCTGACATGAAGGTATCGTCCTCATACTTGGACATACTTACCATACCTTTACTTATCCCGGTCAAACGTGAATGCGTGGCCCCGCCATATTTCGTCGGGTCAGAGAGACGAGGACAAGCCAACATTTCCCCCCCCCGGATCTCCTCTGATTGGTCCATGGGGAGGCTGATGTCATCGCATCTGGCGGGTCGATATTGCCTCTCTTCCCTTTTTCGAGAGCCGTAAGAATGGTTGATTGTGTGGTTCGTGCGGGTGGCGTCACTGCTTTCGTGGACTACACCGCTGCTTTGGAGGTGGTGCGACCACGATGGATGGTGCATGTGGAGAATGCAAAAAAGGTTTATGTGGGTTTTCCACCAACCCCTATATTCAATCATTTGCCTCGTTCCTTAGTCAAATTATTCCATTCTTCTTAGGCTCAATATTGTCACAGGACAACGGTACACATGATCCCTTTTATATGGATGATTGCGCCCATGCTGTGGATCCATACATATGATCATTTCTAGTTGGATGGATGCTCCCATATCGTGGGTTCATGTGTTATTTTATGCCTATTAAGAAGTGTACTATCAAGCATATTTATATCAGAGATGTCACATATTGTATCGTGTTTGATTTTCAAGTCTCTTAACAGTGGTTTTCCAAAGTCATTGCCATGACTGATAAAGCATTTCAACCATCATTTCTCATTCTGCTTTCATGCTTTAGGGGGAATCTGTTACATAATATTTTGTCACATTCCCAATTCCCTATCCTAAGTGTTGTCCTTTGTGCCACTCATGTCAAAAATTTCGCAAATGGACAAAAGCTATGAAAACATGTTCACTATGAATAACATGCCCGAAACATCCCTGAAGAAGTGGAAGTCAGTGCATTTCAACAATCCTAGATAAAAATTGTAAAAAACCCTAATTTGCAACCCCAACGCAGTCCTCTCTTGTATGGCCTCGTACTTGTCACCCCGTGTCTAACTGGTAAAAAAAGTGGCCAGCGTGGGAATTAAGCTGAAAAGAGGCACTAGTCCTCTTCAGGCAGGTTCTCTAAAAACGGAGCAGAAGCTTCTTGATCTAGAACTCTTGAAAACGAAAGTCTGGTACTTTTTGGTTAGGATATGGTTGAGTTATCCTATTTTGAACCTTTGATATTATCCTTGATGATTTTCCCCTTTGAGATAAGGACTTTACCCCTCATTTGTGCATCCATAACCTCTCCAACTTCACTATAAAAGAGTTCCATGCCTTCCCCAAATGTTTGGTCATTGCTGGTTTCCTTTATAAGTGCTCGAATGTGCCTAAGCGCTGTCAAAATTGCAAGGAGAAGTAGTGCTTGAAGTCTTTGGCAAGGATTCAAAAATTCACCCGAAGGTGGCCTTCAACATCAAAGTGTAAATGGTTTTAAGCTCCCTTTGTTTCTAATAATAATATGTTATGCGTTTATCTTCCATAAATGTGAAATAATAAGTGTGTTACTCTCTGATATTTCACATAGTTTGTTTTGGAATATATTATGCTATGTTCTTGTTTCCTTGGTTTTATTGTTCTTGCAAGCATACATCCACAAAGATGTAAAGTAGATTCAACCTGGACGTAAGAGGATTTGGAAAATGACACTAAGAAGCATTATCATCAGAGCGAGACAGGAAATATGTCTTGTTTTGTATTTCCAAAATAAGTTAGGAAGTGTTGGAACAGGGTCTCCTACGAGCTACAAAACTGGTCCATTTTGAATACTTTTGATTAGATTTAATCTAGCGTAGGGGTTTTGGGGTAGGTCAAAGCCCCGAAAGTATTGTAATGGGTAAAAGGGTAAACCAGGGGTCCAAAAACCATGGTTTTTGGACCATAGAAAAGTCTAGGCTAGATTATTATAAATAGAGGAACATTTTGTATTGTAAGGTAGAGGAATGAAGAGCTATTGATGTGAATTGTGGTTTAAGCTATCTGTTTGGGTTTTCGGGAAAGGACTCCTGCTGGTTATGTGCGTGGAGATCCAAGTCCAACTGTGTGTGGACCCTGCTACTATGTGCACAGGCTGGGAAGGGAATTCTAAGGAGGAATTAATGATTGAATGAATAAGGAAGGTTGATAGAGAACTGAATTTGTGAGTACTCTTTGTGTGAATCGTTGGTAATTACGGCATTGTGCATGTTCTATATTTAAGCTGCGAAGATCTGTGTAAATTTTTTTTTTGTATCTGGATCTGTTATGTTTTGTTTATGCAATACTGTGCTACTGTCATAAAAGCATATAATTATAGATCTAGCACACGTGGATGCGAATAGAGACCTAATTGACCCTGCGCATACCAAGGTAATCTGGGAATCACAGGGTCTAGTGCAGCTCTGCTTGCCTTACCTATCCTTTCTCAGGGTGTGGAAACCTGTTTCTGGCACCCACCCATACTACTTCGGGTGAGAATTTGACCTATGCAAGCAGGTCACTGCCGAAAGGGATAGTAGTATAGGGGTTTTTTGGCAAACCATGCACTTCGAACCTGGGTCAGGACCCCTCGATCCAAAAAATGGTTCCGTTGCCGGGACCTGGAGAATCTTGAGAAAGGGATTGAGTAATGACAAGAGAATATTGGAAGCCTGAAAGAAAGGAAATTGAAGACTAGTTCAAAAAGCAGATCCAGGAATTTGCGGTGAAAGAAAATCGCAGCGAAAAGTTAACAGCGGAAAGGTGGAAAAATAGGTACATTCTTACAGAAAGCTATGAAATATTAATTGTGACATTTGCGATCGAGATTCAAGAGTGGCTGCATAGACTCGTAGAGTTCCAGAAGTGCTGGAAGGACAAGCGAGTCACTAAGTGGACCCCAAAGCTGATTCAGCAGCTGGAGAGGACTGATAATACTATCACACGCATGATCGATCATTGGGTGGACAGTGTACTAGGAGGATTTGTGACAGAAATTTCCATTGATCAGTTTGTCTCATACTCTGAGGCCAAACGATGATTCTTTAAAGGGTTATGGGGAAAATTTTTGAGGAAATTACGGTTGCTGATTAAGATATTACTGTGTGAAAAGAGAATTCTGTGTAGTCATACCGACTAAATGACCTCGGATCTAGACGGAAGCGTGACGCGCAGTGGTAAATACCATCAGACCAACCTTGACGGGGGAAGATCCGCCTATAATCTGTTGCAAGAAACAGCTACACAAGATCCCTTGGCTACACCGCCGCCCAGGCAGCACAAAGGTAAGAACTCTCCCATACCACCAACCCCGCCGAACAATGATACGGTGAAGAGGGCGCAGCTGTCCCTGGCCTTCGAAGATAGAGCACTGGACTGGTATATGTGATACATTGCCCAGAATGGGAGTGCATCTATTCAAGATATCAAAGATGCTTTGAACCGACAGTTCCGAAAGCCAAAATCTTACTCTTAGGTGGTAGCCGAAGTAAAGGACTTCAAACAAGGTGTGTTTGAGTCAGTGTGGGAGGCTGATCAATGATTGAAGAGAGAAATCGGGGAAGGAGGATTCGAGTACGAAGATATGCAACATACATAATGGTTCATCACTGTAACCAATGTTGTTACCTCACCTGCGCATGCCAATGAGTCACCAAACCTTTGAATTGCAGGAAAAAGCTGTGGAAGTTGCCATGAAACTAGAAGCTTCTCCCAGAGAGGATAAGTCTGTAGGGGTACAACAAATTTAGGAACAACTTGGGGTTATGCATATGGAAATTCAGAACCTGCGAAAGGAGCGTGGAAAGGATGACCGCGCAGAGCTATGGTGCATACGATGTCGGTTATCTGGCCACACGAAGGATCAGTGTCCTCTGATGGCAGATTACATGTAGGTGGGAGGACCTAGTCTCGTATGCCCAGGAGCAAGTAGGGAACCCAGCCTATCACGACCAGGCTTGAGCGGACCTGCGCTGTCTTATGACGACTGTCATGTAGCAGGATTGCATGATACAAACCATTTCCCTTGGCTAGGTGCGTATGTCAACAATGGTGTTGGTTTTGCCGATTGGTAGGACACAATGAGAAGAATTGTCGTACTTATGACTTTATGATAGATCGTGGGAACTTGCATAGGGTACAATCAGACCCTGCGTCACCAAGACAGTCTGTGCACCTCGGAGGATCCCCAACCTGGGGCAGAGGAGGTCGAGGAGGAAGCGCAAGACGAGGACGTGGGAAGCTAATCTGTTATAACTGCAGAGAGATAGGACACTTTGCCAGAGAATGCCCAAATACCACCAGGCCATCATGCAAGTATTGTAGGCAGCTGGACCATGTGGTGGAGGATTTCCCAATTTTAATAGCCAAGATGCAGGAAAAACAACCCACTCCTACGCAGAATGTGCAAAGAGTTAAAACTGAGCTAAGAAATATAGATCCAAGTGTAAAATTCATGATGCGCAGTGGGATGGTCACCCAGGGAGCAAAGGAGGAGCTTGCCTCTCGGGAAGGAGTGAACTTCAATGAACAGGAATCACTAGCAGCCCCCACGCAGCTGTCGAACAAGATAGGGAAGGGGGTTGAGCCCTTCCTGCAGGCATTTCTGAAGTTGCTACAAAACTCGCAAATTGTAGAGAACCTCCATGCATTAATGAATACCTGCGCAACTTGTCCCAGTTTGATTTTCGGGACCAAGGATGTACACAAACTATACAGTTATAAAAAACTCACTGGAAGAGAAATGCAGTTGACTGCGCACATTGGCGACTACGAGATGGATCAAGTTATTCTCGATCTTGGGTCAGATGTGAACGTATTACCAAAGAAAACATGGAAATGAATGGGAGAACCCAAATTGGAATGGTCCACCATCCAGCTGTGCATGGCGAATCAACAAAATATCATCCCTCTGGGAAGGTTGCTGAAAGTCATGGTAGATATCGCAGGAGTAAAAGTCCTAGTTGACTTTGAAGTCATAGAAATTGTGGAGGATGTGGATCCTTACCCTGCACTCCTAGGACTGGACTGGGCTATAGACATGGGGGGTGTCATCAATCTCAAAAAGCGCAGCATGGTGTTTGAGAACAATGATACACGCGTAATAGTACCACTAGATCCAGCAGAAGGTGCGCGGTATACAGAGCCAACCTACGAGGAGGAGGAAATAGATCACATTCACAAATTGACTGCACAGGACAAAGATCGGGTTAACCCCATGACCGAAGTAGTACTCTGCTGGGAAAAGGATAGTGAATTTTTCTCCGACTCTGATGAGGAACTGGAAAATTGGCAAGGATGGTTGCACGAGGTTTCGGTGCTACAATGTCTTTGGACCACCAGGAATTTCCGCCACATCTCTACCAAGGTAAGAGACCTACCCTACCATGATAACGCAGGTAATATTATGAAGTTGGTTGAAGCGAAAATTCCCAAGGAATGCCGGCTAGGGGCACTGCTGCTAACCCTGTGCGGAGCACCTACGCATTGGTGGGATACGCAAGGGCTGGTATTCCTCACTTGGGAGAAGTGCTGGAGTAGGATGACCCTGCGCTTGAGGACCACAGCTAACAGACGGGCCCCGAGGTCAATAGACCCATGCGGATACTTGCTGACATGCGAAATTAGAGGGTGCGATAGGACCCCGCCCAACCAGGCTCACCAGGTTACCGATGACCTAGGCTTGCGTTCGACTACGGAACTGCAGCAACCCAAGCGCAATTGGGAGAAGTTGAAAACACTTCAGGTGACAAATGGCATGAAGATTCTTGACGCAGCCCTACCGAACAGGGACGTCCTAACCAAGGGAGAAGTGCACCGATCGAGAAGTTTGGTGGCCAAATTGCTGAACTGGTACCTGAACCGTATTACGAAACACTTGGCATCAACCTTAATTCGGGGTACATTAGCAGCACGCAAGTGTCATCCGAGGTCTGACGATCTGTGGGAGAGTCCTCAGGTACGAATAACTTCCATTAGCCCACCCCACTTTGATAAGAAAGGAACCTTACAGTTACGCAAAATGGGTGGTAGGCCATCAATGCGGCCATTTATGGTAAGTTTGATTCGAACAATCAATGGGAAGTTTCACGTACGGGTTACTCCGCCATTAGATAGCTCCGGAAAATGTGCAGATAATAGGATAACTTCGCAACAGGCTACATATTGTCTCTAAACCATGCCCCTGTTATTCGCTAACTGGCTTACTGGGATCATTGAAATTTTCTAGGACGCCTGTCCTTCTGTTGTTGTGGCGGTCCCTAACCTGCCGAATGCTTCAGTCCCTAGCTATTCATCACCCGCAGACATCATATTGAGAGGGCCTGGGTATTTCGATTTTGATCAAATGATTGGTCTTTGGCCTCCTGTAGAGGGAATTTCCTGTGAACCCCGCACGAAGAGGCACCATAGTTGTGCGATAGGAGTACCTGACCTTCGCACCTCGAGGACGACCGCGGGACCCATCCTGATGGCCTTGGATGATACAGCAGAGGAGGGTACGCTATTATCATGGTCCCCCACTAACAATGTCACAATAAGGTCACGACTAGTCCTGCGCCAGAAAGGAACGCTGAGATATAGGGATATGTTGCGACTTCTCCGAAGTCCCAGATTACCAACCAACAGAAGCCATATTTGTTCGCTCCCTCGGACTGCCCTAGTTAACAATCATGCTCCAACCGCTGTGGACATACAAATAGATATGGCACAGCTATCCCATGAGGTTCTACAAGGATTATACACCACGGTCTTGCAAGAGGTTCGCAACCGTGACCGGAATGTGTGACAGCAGTGTGAAATACCTCCGGAAGTTCGGGCACAGCGGGTTGCATTGGTCACAGAAGCAACAAATATTATTCAGGAGTAGCTTACACAGGGCATGCAATTGGTCAAAGCAGCTATGTAGCTCTGAACAACGGTCCGGTACCATCCTATGCTTCAGCATATCCAAGAAGACTTACGGCAGGAGGAAGTTGCTCTCGATCAGCTCAGAGCTCCCTTGCATTCCAGCATTTCTGTGCAGCGTCTAGCTGTCATGGACACGATTGTGAATCTTCGCCGTGCCAAGCATGTCGTCGGGAAACGGTTGAAACCATGGGGTGGCACCACCCTCTAGATCTCCCAGGATGCTCATACTGCCATTGCATGCCTCCACCGGATGTTAGAATAGGTTACCGCGGCTCCAGACGACCCTGCCTCCCTGACACTTGTCAACATTGCACAGCAAGCTGCTGTCTAGAGTTAGGAAGTGCTCCCTTCTCTCTCTCGCACTCTTGATACCCTGCGTGCGCAAATTGAGGCTGCACCACCGCAGTGACTCGGGACAAGTCACAAGATTGTGTTGGGGGACTATTGGAACAGGGTATCCTACGAGCTGCGAAACTGGTCCATTTTGAATAATTTTGATTAGATTTAATCTAGCGCAAGGTTTTTGGGGCGGGTCAAAGCCCCAAAAGCATTGTAATGGGTAAAAGGGTAAACTAGGGGTACGAAAACCATGGTTTGCGGACCATAGGAAATTCTAGGCTAGATTATTATAAATAGAGGAACATTTTGTATTGTAAGGTAGAGGAATGAAGAGCTATTGATGCGAATTGTGGTTTAAGCTATCTGTTTGGGTTTTGGGGAAAGGACTCCTGTTGGCTGTGTGTGCAGAGATCCAAGTCCAGCTGTGTGCGGACCCTGCTGCTGTGTGCGTAGGCTGGGAAGGGAATTGTAAGGAGGAATTGATGAATGAATGAATAAGGAAGGTTGATAGAGAACTGAATCTGTGAGCACTCTTTGTGTGAATCGTTGGTAATTACAACATTATGCATTTTCTGTATTTAAGCTACGAATATCTGTGCAAGTGTTTTTTCTATATCTGGATCTGTTCTGTTCTATTTATGCAATATTGTGCTACTGTCATAAAAGCATATAATTATAGATCTAGTGCACGTGGATGAGAATAGAGACCTAATTGACCCTGTGCAGACGGAGGTAATCTGGGAATCACAGGGTCTAGCATAGCTCTGTTTGCCTTACCTATCCTTTCTCAAGGTGCGGAAACCTAGTTCTAGCACCCACCCATACTACTTCGGGTGAGACTTTGATCTGCGCAAGCAGGTCATTGCCGAAAGGGCCAGTAGTATAGGGGTTTGTTGGCAAACCGTGCACTTTGAACCTGGGTTAGGATCCCTCGAGCCAACAGGAAGGTTTGCGTGTATTTTTTTGGTTTGTTGCTAGATCCTCTGTTAGGACTAGAGAGATCGCTACTGCCCGCAACATGGATTTTCTATACAACACATACAAGAAAATCCATGACTTGGTCATAGGAAAACTAATGGTTTTGATTTTTATTCATGGGATATAGTTGATCATACTTTCCTTTCTTTACATATGAGCATCGTTTTCTATATATACACACCATTATGCATTAATGAGATTTTATTCTTTAATATTAAAATAAAGAGAATATGTCATTTAATACAATCAATATTTTCTTCAACATATAAGATTTTATTGGATGGTTGTTACTATAGCTAATAAGAATAAAGAAACCCAAAAAGGTTTAGGAGGTCAAGTGGTCAATTTAGGCCCTTCAAATGGGAATTATAATACAAAAATTTAGTATGAGTTAGCTATAATGTTCCTAACAAGTATATCTAAGGATCCTTATTTAGATGTTTATAATCATCATATACGTTAGAATATGTACCACTCATGGATGGAGGCATGAGGTGGTATGAAGTTCAGTGTTTTGGCATCCTAAGACTCTTTGCAGTTTCAACCCTGCATCTTTCTTCCTCGTTGATTAATTTCTTACTCCCTTTTTTGTGCTAACACAATTTTTTTGTTGGGTTTTCCCTATGAATACTTTCCTTCGACACTTTTCGAAATGCAATATGATGAAGTAGATCATGAATCTAATTTTTATTATCCTTGTGACTTATAAATGATAAAAAACAAATAATTACATACCACTTCGAGGGGGAAACCTCCTTTTACAAATAATACAATGATTATTGGATATTTTGTTACATAATGAGATACTCAGAAATTAATTGATTTCCTAGCTATTGGATTCTTGTTTCAATGATTGATTTAGGGTCCACTATGATTTTTCCTTCCTCGTCAAGTTATGGAAATATAGTTTGAATTGAGAGCTTATCACCTATAGGCATGAAAAATGGAAAATTGTGTGTACTTGCAAAGATGTAGGAAATTCCAATTTGTATGCCATAGTACCAACCTTTTGCAACACCTTATAAGGACCATAATACTTTGGTGATAATTTATTATCCTTATTCACTTTCTTGAGGGACATTTTTTTGTATCGTTTTCACCATAAAAATACCCAATCACCCATGTCAAAGCTTCTTTCATTACAATGTTGATCTGCTCGTTGTTTTTTTCAATTTTGTGCCACATTGAGGTTATCCTTTAAGAGTTGGAGAACTTGTTGTTGGTGCTTGACATGATCTTCCAATTCTTAAACCTTATATTTGTCTCTTAGAGACAATGTGATGGACGGTGGCTGATATCCATAAAGTGCCATAAATGGGGTCATTTTTGTTGTAGTATGGAAGGAAGTGTTATACCAACATCATGCCAAGGGTAACCACTTGACCCATTATGTTTTTTTATCATATACAAAGCGATGAAGATATCCTTCCAAACATTTGTTCACTATATCAGTTTAACCATTAGATTGAGGATGATAAGAGGTGCTATGATCCAGTTGAGTCCCAAGAAAATAAAATAATTATGTCCAGAAATTTACAGTGAAATTGGTATATCTTTCACTTTCAATAATATTTGGGTTTCCATGTAGTTTTTTAATTGTCTACATGAATGCAGTAGTGACTGTATTAGGTTTGAAAGGATGAGATAACACACAAAAGTGTGTATAATTGGTAATTCTATCAACTACCACCATGATGTCACTCTTTCCTTAGGACTAGGGTAGACTCATGATAAAATCCATTGAGACCTCCTCCAACGATGACTTGGAAGGACTATTGGTTGTAAAGACTTGGGGTCTTAATTGTCTCGACTTTATTTTGTTGGAAAACCAAACATTCTGCCACAAAATTCATAATATCCAATTTAAAACCATCCCAAAAAATATTTCTTGAGCCTGTGGTAAGTTTTTCAAAATCCTTAGTGCCCTTCTATAGGAGAGGTGTGCAATTCCAAAAGAACCTTTTGTTTGAGTTGGGATTTCTTACATAAATAAAAGTGATATTTGTACCATAATCTAATATTCCTACTTAGCCTAAGCTAAGAGGAATATTTATTTTTGTTTTATTTTTTGTTGCATAAATAAATGAATAAATGAGGACATGTAAAACTTCTAAAAAGACTGAATAAATCAATGCCCATGTGAACACATATAAATCAGGGCCATGTAAATAATCACTTGTAGGTGTGAAAGGGGTTTGAGCTGTGAGACTGGGTCAACCTTGACCAAATCTACAGCGCTGTCTAGGTTCAATGCATCTCCTAAATGGACAACAAATTTTTAGTAGGAGGCCCCTCATGTGAAAAGAGCTAACTCATCAAGGTGGTTTAGGGTTTGCAAAGGCTCTCATCTTATAAAAGGAAAGGGAAGACAGCAAGAGAGGGTTTTTGATTGATCATATTTCTGAGTATTTTGTCTGCTTAGACAAATACTATTCTCTGTTGTTTAGTGGAGGATTGTGCTTGGAATTCCTATGCAGGGATTTCACCTCTTCCTTTGAGGATTCTTGGAGGAGTATTTGCTGAATTGATCCACTATCAGGCTTGAGGCCAAGCTCTACTTACATTGGCAGCGCTGATCCATTGAGGGTTTGCTGCTTTTGCAAGCTACAGCAAGTGGGAGTCTAGATCTGCAAAGATCTAGCTTGTTTTGAGAGCCTCTTCTCATGGAGTGTGTCTTTTCACCTCCTGGAAGAGTGCCTCTCCTGTTTTGACTTCAAATCTGTAACTTGGTAGTGTCCATCCATGTCATTTTGAGATACAACATTGTTTCCATTGATGGACTGCATTATTTTGATATGAGGTTCTTTATGGTGTTTTGATTCTAGTTTTGATCAAAGATCTCTGGTGCTGGGCTTTGCCTTTCACTTTGGTGATCCATGGATTAGCTTGCTGATCCATGTTCTGTTTAGAACTGATATTTTTTTATGTAATGTTATATTTAGAAATTACTGCAACATTTTACAGATATGCAACTTGTATCTCAGATCTACTCTTATTTATGCATGATTTGGTCAAAACCCCAAGGGGATATTGTAAAGAAAAATATCTAGTTTCTAGATCTGATATAGATCTGATGTTTTGTCCACAGATCTATCCTAGATCTGATTTGTAATATGCAGCTACTACAACTCCTGAAAATAACGTTGTTGAGCCATTTCTGCTGATATATTTATGTTGCAGCTCTCTTTTCTGAAGCTATCTTGCTCTCTTGTCTCATGTAATTTAATGTATATTGAAAGAGCTTCACTTTACTTCTGATTTGCTGCTATACATTCATTTATTAACTATATTTGATGGCCTTCTACTTAAATTGTCAAAGGCTGCATTATTCCTTAAGCTTCTTGTGTGCATAGCTGCAGCCCCTCTTGTAAAGTGTTTTCCAGCTAAACTAGGTTGTGGGAGACCTATTTACCACACCTAGTTTGATTTATTTTTGCTCCCCTCTTGGATTTAGACTCCAGATCTGATTATCTAAGGGATCCAAGGGCTGCAAACTCATTTCTATACATCAATCTCCCAAGGAGTGCATTATTTTTCCAAGCCTGCTGTGCAATCCCAATTTGGGACTATTACAGTGGTATCAAAGCTCCTTTCTTGGCACAGCCTATGCTTTCCTTGGAGCACCAGCCATGTTGCATTCATGAGAAGATGATCCTCTTACTGAGAGGGAGAAGAGGTACCAAAACAGAAGTCATAAGAAGTATGACTATACTACTGAAGATCTGTTGGAACGGGGTCTCCTAACAAGCTGCGAAACTGGTCCATTTTGATTACTTTTTATTATATTTAGTATAGCACAGGGGTTTTGGGGCAGGTCAAAGCCTCGAATGTATTGCAATGGGTCAAAGAGTAAACTAGGGGTCTGAAAACCATGGGTTGCGGACCATAGGAACGTTGAGGATAGATTGTTATAAATAGAGATGCATTTTGGATTGTGAAGGATAGGAATTGATGAACTATTGATGCGATCTATTGTTTAAGCTATCTATTTGGGTTTTGGGGAGCAGACTCCTGTTGGCTGTGTGCGTGGAGCTCCTAGTCCAGCTATGTGTGGACCCTGCTTTTGTGTGCGCAGGTTGGGAAGGGAATTGTAAGGAAAGGTTGATGAATGAAGGAATGCGAAGGATTATTAGATACCTGAATCCGTGAGTACTATTATATGAACTGCTGATAATTACTGTGTTATGTATTTTCTGTCTTTCTACTACGAAATTTTGTGTACTGAATGCTTGGATATAGATCTATTATGCTTTGTTTATATAGTGTTGTGTTGATGTTATGAAAATCATATAATTGTAGATCTAGTGCACGCGGATGCAAATAGATACATAATTAACCCTGCGAAGAAACAAGGTAATCTGGGAATTACGGAATAGAACGCAGCTCTTCTTGCCTTACCCTTCCTTTCTCAGGGTGTGGAAACCTGGTTCCAGCACCCACCCATACTACTTCGAGCGAGACTGTGACCTGTGAAAGCAGGTCACTGCCGAAAGGGCCAGTAGTATAGGGGTTTGTTGGCAAACCTTGCACACTGAACCTGGGTCAGGACCCCTCAAGCCAAAAAATGGTTCCATTGTCGAGACCAAAGGAGTCTAAGAAATGGGATCGGGTAATGGCATTGGAAATCTAACGCGGGGTGGAATGAGTGATATTCTGGGTGGAAGCGCAACGCGGAGCAGTAAGAACTATCGAGACAGTCGAGGAGAGGATCACTCTGCTCATAGTCCACTGAGACCTACACAAGGTCTGTCAGTGGCCCCGATGTTAGGGCCCCAGGAAGATAAACTAGAGGAGCCCATGGTAGCACACTTAAAGTTACCTACTTTTTAAGGAGAAGCCGATGAGGACATGGACCGATTTTGGTTCATGGTCGATTCAGTGTGGACGACGCAAGGGGTGGTAAGCGATACTGTAAAGAGAGCGCAGCTATCCTTGGCTTTCGAAGAGAGGATGCTAGACTGGTATATGCAGTGTATATCTCAGAACGGGAGCGCAATGCTTCAAAATATTAAGGATGCCCTAAAACAACAATTCCAAAAGCCGAAATCCTATTCCCAGATGGTAGCGGAAGTAAAAGACTTCAAGCAAGGAACGTCTGAGTTGGTATGGGAGGCCGATAAATGGTTAAAGAAAGTGATCAGGGAAGGTGAGTTCAAGTGCGATGACAAACAACACACGGAATGGTTCATCGCTATGCTGCTACTTCACTTACACATACCCATGGGCCACCAGACCTTCGAATCGCAAGAAAAGGCCTTGGAAGCTGCCATGAAACTTGAAGTTGCGCCTAATGATGACACGAGGGAAGGAGTGCAACAAATTCAGGAGCAGCTCGGGGCCATGTACTTAGAAATACAAAGCTTACAGACAGAACGGGGAAAAGGAGTCGGCACGGACCTCTGGTGCGAAGATTGCCGGGTAGTGGGACTACATGATACAGCCCAGTGTCCTTGGATAAATAGGGGTGAATTGAAGTAACAATGGTGCATGTTCAGTCGATCTATAGGGCACGATGAGCAGAATTGTCGCACATATGACTTACTGGTAGATCAGGAAAACCTTTATAGAGTGCAGTCTGATCCTGCCTCTCCGAGATCTCCCGTGACCTTTGGTAGCTCCCCTACAGGGGGCAGGGGGGACGGGGAGGGAGCACAGGATGAGGACGGGGATAGATGATCTACTACAAATGTGGAGAGGTAGGGCACTTTTCCAGGGACTACCCAAATCCCACTAGGCAGTCCTATAAATATTGCAGACAACCAGACCATGAGATTGAAGACTGCCCGATCTTGTTAACAAAAATGAAGGACAAACAGTCTACCCCCACCCAAAATATACAGACAGTCAAAACGGAGCTAAGGAGCGAAGATCCCAGTATAAAATTTATAATGCGCAACATGGTCACCTAGGAAGTGAGGGAGGAGAAGCAACCAAGTCCTAGGAAACAGGAGTTGCTGGAAGCCCCTGCACAACCGCCAGCACCCCTCTAGACAGAAGAGGAAGTTGAAACCTTATTAAGGGCATGCTTGAAGCTACTACGCAACCCATAGGCTGGAGAAATTCTTCAAGTATCGCTACAAAACTGCACAGCTCAGCCCAGCACAGCAGCTGAGGTTAAGGAAGTACACAAATTACACAGCTACAAAAGGCACACCGGGAGGGAAATGCGATTGACTACGCAGATTGGTGACTATGAGATGGATCAGGTTATTCTTGATCTTGGATCTGATGCGAACGTCTTACCAAAACAGACATGGCAACAAATGGGAGAACCTAAATTAGATTGGTCCACCATCCAGCTGCGAATGGCGAATCAACAGAAGATCATCCCTCTGGGAAGGTTGCCAAAAGTTGTGGTCGATATCGCAGGAGTAAGGGTCCTAGCTGACTTTGAGGTCATAGAAATTGTGGAAGATACGGATCCCTATCCTGCACTCCTAGGACTAGACTGGGCTATCGACGTAGGAGGTGTCATTAATCTAAAAAAACACCGCATGGTGTTTGAGAAGAATGGTACACGTGTAATAGTACCACTGGATCCCACTGAGGGTATGCAGTATACAGAACCAGCATATGAAGAGAAGGAACTTGATCACATCTACAGGATGACAGCACAGGACGAAGACCAGGGTGACCCTACAACAGGCGGAGTATTCGATTGGGAGGAAAACAGGGAGTATTTTTCTGACCCGGATGAAGAACTTGAGAGTTGGCAGACCTGGCTACACAGTGTCTCAGCACTACGATGCCCTCGGGTTGCAAGGACCCTCTACTGCATTAATTTGGAGGTAAGGGACCTTCCCCACTTTGATGAGTCTAGTACTGTCCAGGACTTCTTAAGAACATTAGAGGCTAGGGTGCCAAAATATCGGCGGCTCTGGGCAATCAATATGGCACTACGTGACTCACCTACACACTGGTGGGATACCCATAAGAAATAATTTTCAGACTGGGAAACGTGTCGGGATAGGATGGTGCTGCAGTTCGTACCTCCTGCTAATGTGCGCACCAAGATATTCCTGGGGCCCGGGGATCCCCGCACACATCTGTGTACTTGGACAACCAGATGGGTCGACTGAACCCCAGACGAATGGATCCACCTATTTATACATGCCTTGGGCCCTATCCTTTCTACTTGGAACTTAGATGCAGAGTTACATCAGCAGACCCACCACTGGGAGATATTAAAAGAGAACTTTATTGGAACATTCGGACTTATTGGGGGAACATAGATGCTTGACGAAGCCCTGCAAGACATTGATACATTCATCTTTAAGAAGCCTCACCCCCACACCCCACCAGTCGTTCTGACATGGGAGGCCCAGATGCAGGACATAATCAACTTCCAGAGCTTGGCGATTAACGAAGAAGAGGATAACCCGCAGAATATCGTTGTCCCGGAGTCTGAAGGGGAACGTACTGTTATCGAACCATCGCTTGAGGATGTCGATGTAATGCAACCTCTTAGGCTACACGAAGTTAATATTGGGAGGATGACTTGCCCCTAATTTGCGCTAGAGTAGGACCTAATACAAGATGGAAAACCGTGGAAAAAGGGCGAGTGCCCCGAAACTGTGAAATGCAAGGACTTATTCCTCTCGAGAAGTTTTTGGGCTCGAAGAATCGTAGAGGACCTCGACATTTATACCTCCTTTGAAGCAAGGCGCGGCCCTTGACGACCTACACGGTAGTCTAAGTATGAAAAGGTCCAAAGAAGAGTTGGGCGAAATATTGACATTTGGTGTTATTGAACCATTTGAACAATGCGATTTGGGTAAACCAGTAATTGAATTCAGGAAGAAAAAAGACAAGGAAATATGTCTGTGTGGACCACTATGAAGGTACACGAGAATCACTTTGCATTCGCGACGCCCTACTCGTTAGATGATCGCCGATAACATGGGTGGCGGTTATTCTTCAACGATAATTCTCGGGATACCACCAGATTAGAATTGCACCTAAGGATCATAGTAAGACCACCTTTGGCACCGAAGGGGGTTCCTTCCAGTAGACGGTCATGCCCTTTGGCCTTAAGAATGCACCTTCTATCTTTTCAAGGGTCGTAGTGGCTGTGTTCAAATAATTTATTCATAAGTTCCTAAAGGTTTACTTCAATGACTGGACGATTTTTGGCTTAGTGAAAGAACATCTCTCGAACCTACGATTAATGTTGGATGCATGCCGAAAGCACCATATTTCCTTGAATATCAAAAAGTGCATCTTCTGTGTACCTTTCGGAATCTTGCTTGGTCACATAGTCTGTTAGCAAGGACTAATGGTTGATCATGCAAATATAGCCGTAATTTTCAACCTGGCAGCCCTCATAATGGAGAAACAGTTGCGCTCCATTCTTGGTCACATGGGCTATTACAGAAAATTCATTCAAGGATACGCTCTAATTACAGCACCCATGGAATAGCTGCTAAAAAAAGATGTATCTTTTTTTTGGAATGATGAATGTCAGAAGAGCTTCGAATTGCTAAAAGAGAAGATGATTTCAGCGCCCATACTGATATTCCCTGACTGGTCAAAATAATTTCATGTACATGTCGATGCGTCAGGCATTGCCTTGGGTGCGGTCCTCACTCAGCCTGGCGATGGAGACATTGATCACCCGGTTGCCTTTGCTAGTCGCAAACTCTCAAGCGCTGAAAGAAATTACTCTACCACTGAGCGTGAAGGACTAGATATGGTGTACACACTACAAAAATATTGACACTATCTGCTCGGTGGACACTTTAAGATGTTCACAGACCATTCGGCTTTGAAATACCTGGTCAACAACCCTGTGTTGGGGGGGAAGATTTGCCGCTAGCTATTGCTATTTCAGGAATATGATTTTGAGATCATCATTAATCCTAGGCGGTTGAATGCAGGCCTAGATCACCTGTCTCGTATCGAAACAGGGGAAGAACCCACTAACCTAGACGAAGGCTTACCCGATGCACAGCTGTTTACCATTAAGATGGTTGATGCTCACTTTGCCAATATCATTGAGTTCCTTACTACGGGTGTGGCCCCTGCTGCGTATTCAGTACAACAGAGGAAGGAGTTGGTTACCCAGGCTGCAGACTTCACTATCATCGCAGGACAAATATGCAAGCTAGGCACCGATGAAATACTCCGCAGATATGTCTTGGAACACGAATGGCTCACCGTCCTCACAGAAGCACATGATGGAGTCGCAAGCGGCCACTACGCGGGCAGGGCTAGGCACAAAATATTTTAAGGGCTGGCTTATGGTGGCCTACCCTACATCAAGATTCTTACGCCTATTGTAGATCGTGTGATACATGCCAGCGAAATGGCTGATCCTCATGATGAGATGGCATGCCATTACAGCCTCAGATGGCCCTACAGGCTTTTGATAAATGGGCCATTGACTTTATCGGACCCATCAATCCACCAAGCAAGAAAACAGGCGCGCGCTAAATTATCACTGCCATTGGCTACGTCACATGATGGGTTGAGGCACAAGCAGTAAACGATTGTACTGCTGAGACTGCTGCGAACTTCATCTTTGAGCATATTTTGACCAGGTTTGGCTGCCCGAAGATCCTAATGAGCGACAGAGGTACGAATTTTGTTAACCAAACGATTCAAGCTTTGAATGAGGAATTCCAGATCCACCATGCCAAGAGTACACCATATCATCCCCAGGCTAATGGGGCGGTTGAAGCTTTTAACAAAATTTTGGAGCAGGCATTAACGAAGGTTTGTAATGATGATCGTAGTGACTGGGATGTTTGCATCCCCTCAGTTTTGTGGGCATATCGAACGACCTGCAAAAGGCTAACCGACAGGACACCCTTTCGAATGGTCTATGGTAAGGAGGCCATCATGCCAATAGAGTACGTTGTTGCTAGCCTACGCATCGCAACGTTCACGAATATGGCCGACTTCGACATCATAGAAGAACGCCTGAACAACTGGTGGATTTAGAGGAAGATCGGTTTGTTGCTCAGTTTCACCAGCAGGTTCAAAAGGCTTGGGATAAAGCCTGACATGATATACACATTCGCCAGAAGACATTCGTCGAAGGTGATCTCATCCTTTTATACGATAGCCAATTTGCGAAACATCCAGGAAAATTCCGGAAGCACTTGCTTGGTCCCTACACAGTCAAGGAAGTTACGAATTGCAGAGCAGTCCAGTTAGCTACCCTGCATGGTGACCTCATTCCTGGCTTTGTCAATGGTAGTCAACTCAAGCCATACTAGGCGGCGGACTACATGGTCGCACTGGTACAGTGACTCAGGACGAGTCACAATATTGTGTTGGGGGATTGTTGGAACGGGGTCTCCTAACAAGCTGCGAAACTGGTCCATTTTGATTACTTTTGATTATATTTAGTATAACGCAGGGTTTTTGGGGCGGGTCAAAGCCCTGAATGTATTGTAATGGGTCAAAGGGTAAACTAGGGGTCCGAAAACCATGGGTTGTGGACCATAGGAACGTTGAGGCTAGATTGTTATAAATAGAGATGCATTTTGGATTGTAAAGGATAGGAATTGATGAAATATTGATGCAATCTGTTGTTTAAGTTATCTGTTTGGGTTTTGGGGAACAGACTCCTATTGGATGTGTGCACGGAGCTCCGAGTCCAGCTTTGTGTAGACCCTGCTGCTGTGTGCGCAGGTTGGGAAGGGAATTGTAAGGAAAGGTTGATGAATGAACGAATGCGAAGGATTATTAGAGACCTAAATCCATGAGTACAGTTGTATGAACTGCTGATAATTACTGTGTTATGTATTTTCTGTCTTTCTACTGCAAAAGTCTGTGTACTGAATGCTTAGATCTAGATCTATTCCGCTCTGTTTATATAGTGTTGTGTTGATGTTATGAAAAGCATATAATTGTAGATCTAGTGCACGTGAATGCAAATAGATACATAATTAACCTTGCGAAGAAACAAGGTAATCTGGGAATTACGGAACAGAACTCAGCTCTGCTTGCCTTACCCTTCCTTTCTCAGGGTGCTGAAACCTAGTTCCAGCACCCACCCGTACTACTTCGGGTGAGACTGTGACCTGCAAAAGTAGGTCACTGCCGAAAAGGCCAGTAGTATAGGGGTTTGTTGGCAAACCTGGCACACCGAACCTGGGTCGGGACCCCTCCAGCCAACAAATGGTTCCATTGCCGGGACCTAAGGAGTCTAAGAAACGGGATCTGGTAATGGCATTGGAAATCTAATGTGGGGTGGAATGAGTGATATTCTCGATGGAAGCGCAACGCGGAGCAGCAAGAACTATCGAGACAGTCGAGGAGAGGATCACTCTACTCATAGTCCGCTGAGACCTACACAAGGTCTGTCAGCGACCTTGACGTTAGGGCCCTAGGAAGATAAACCAGAGGAGCCCATAGCAGCACACTTAAATTTACCTACTTTTAAAGGAGCAGTCGATGAGGGCATGGACCGATTTTGGTTCGTGGCTGATTCAGTGTGGACGGTGCAAGGGGTGGTAATCGATACTGTGAAGAGAGCGCAGCTATCCTTGGCTTTCGAAGAGAGGGTGTTGGACTGGTATATGCGGTATATATCTCAGAACGGGAGTGCAACGCTTCAAAATATTAAGGATGCCCTAAAACAACAATTCTGAAAGCCGAAATCCTATTCCCAGCTGGTAGCGGAAGTAAAAGACTTCAAGCAAGGAATGTCTGAGTTGGTATGGGAGGCTGATCAAACGGTTAAAGAAAGCGATCAAGGAGAAAGCTCTGACATGTCTCATCATGGGACTGGTCAACCTGTGAACCTACCACAAGCCTCACAATGCTCCACTATTCCTATCTTCTTGGCTGTGGAGAATGAAGGACCACAAGAGCAATCCTCCCTTGAGGGTTACTTTGTGGAGTATGACTCTTAGAGTTAGATATTCAAGGATAACTTGAGTTTCCAAGACTTTTTCCATCTCAAGGACCGAAGGAGACCAGGGCAGCAATATAGAGATGGTGGATTCTTTCATTGTAGACACCACACTATGGGCAGATTATTTTTTCCCAAGTTTGATGGATCATCCTCCAGCTCTGCCAAGGCATGGGTAGAAAAGCTGGATATCTATTTTCAGTTGAACAAAGTCCCTGAAGTTGAAGCCATCAAGATTGCAGCGCCACACTTTGAAGGTGAAGCACACAATTGGTGGTTTCATGGATTGTCTACATTAGGACACATTAATGTGACTACCTATGCTGAGTTCACTAGAATACTGGTGGAGAGGTTTGAAAGAAAGGATCCTGAAGCACCCTTCATAAGCCTTGAAAAGCTGAAGTAGTTAGGAGATGCAGAGACTTATATCTCTAAGTTTCTAAGATTATCAGTCATGGTCCCTGAACTATCTGTAGCAAGGAGAGTCTACATGTTCATTGATGGCCTAGAGGAACCTTTGCATGGGTTGGTTAAATCTACCAAGCACATCACTTTGCATGATGCCATTGAGAGAGCTAGAGATCTCCAAGATGCCTTACCAAAAGCAAAAAAAACTTTCCAAAGTAAGGCCCCTCACTTTTCTAAGGGGAAATAAGGAAAAGTTGCTCCTCCCAAGGAGAGCTCTTTGAAGAAACCTCTTGATATTGATATCAGGAGGGAATTGAGGAAGAAGAGACTGTGCTTCACTTGCCAAGAGTCATGGGCACCAGGACACAGATGTGCCGCTGGAAAATCACACTACATAGAAGTCTTCTCATATTTTGAGGAGGAAGATGAAGGGGATGAACGTAGGAGGGGTCACAACACTGATGATGAAGATGAGGGAGATCAAACACCATCCAGATATGGGAAGGGAGCATTTGCTCCAACAAGTGGGACTCTTTCCTCTTTGAGGGGAGTGCCTAAGTACTTGACCCTAAGAGTACAAGGTTCAGTCATGAATCAGAGATTATCTGTCCTGATTGACAGTGGGGCAACCCACAACTTCATTGATGCTCACCTTGTGCAAAGAAGAGGAATCCCCACTGATACTTTTGAGGGATTTTCTATTTTGGTCCCAGGAGATAGGACCATGCAATGCATGCAATATGTCCCCTCACTCTCTGTCACTATGGGATCCTACACTTTGGTGGATCACTTATTTGTGGTTGACATTCCAGACACCAACATCATATTGGGTGTCCAGTGGTTAATTACCTTAGGGAATGTTACCATTGATTGGAAAGCTTTGCAGATGGAATGGGTGGACTTGAAGAGTGGGAAACCACAAATGATTCAAGGCATGAACACTTATCCTTCACCTAATGTTTCCACACAAAAAACAGAGATTGATTTGTGCAGTGGAAGCAGGGATCTCACAGTTCTTTCTCTCATGTTCATGAGGATGCTACAAGGGACATTCTTATCTCATGGCAAGCCACCTGGAATGCCATCAGATTCAGATCTTGTGGGGAAAGCCTCACATTAGGGGAATTTTGAGGTCTAAAATGGGCCTCCTAAGGAAATTATAAAATAATATTGGAAATAATAAAATAATATTTGATTACATCATCAAATTTTAGAGGGAAAAAAGAAAAAACTACTTTTTCAACTCGTATTTTCAACTTATCTCCCAAATTTTTTACTCAAATTTCGAGCGGGAGTACTCATTGGATGAAAAATTTAATTCCTCATCCAAGGAGTACCCATGTTACATAATTTCGATGGACCCTTCTACATAAAAAATGAGAAATACATTATAAAAGTGATTACAATCATGTTTTTTAATGTATTTCTCATTTTTCGTGTAGCATGGTCCATCAAAAGTATGCAACATGGGTACTCCTTGGATGAGGAATTAAATTTTGCATCCAACGAGTACTCCCACTTGAAATTTGAGTAAAAAATTTGGGAGATAAGATGAAAATATGAGTTGAAAAAGTAGCTTTATTATTTTATTTTTTTTAATATTTTTACCCTTTTACTTAAAAAATGGTGAATCATCCCCCATGGTTGAAATCATAATCGTGAATCCTATTGGTTCTTATAAAATTTATTTTCGTTGTACATTTTTCTTAGGAGGCCCATTTTAGACCTTAAAATTCCCCTAATGCAAAGTGCTACTCCAAGTCTAGATCCGGGGAGGATTGGAGCAATGGAAGACCAAGCTACAGCATTGTGGGAGGAAAGGAATGGGAGGATCAACCTTCCAACCAACCATTTTGGCATGCGTAATGTCAAAAAGACAATCAGCAACAAAGCAAGCACTCCCATGGATGTATTAGCAGCACTGTCATTATTGAGTAGTGTGGATCTTTATTGGAAATCTCAACTGTTGGTAGAGTATTCCAAAGATCTCCACACAGGTATGATACTAGATGGCATGATGAAAGAAGAGGGCTACTTAGTCCAAGGGGGATTCAGCTATTATCATGGTAAGGTTTTCTTGGCTAGAGACTCCAAGCTCAAGCATAAGATCCTACAAGGAGCATATGAAGAATTCTTCCTCAGCCATATGTATTCAATGAAGATCTATTCCCTGATCATGAAGAGTTTTTATTGGGAAGGCATGAGAGAGGACTTACATCAGCACTTTCAAGAGTGCAATAGCCATGGAGTATTGGGGCAGCCAATGGACTCCTTGCAAGAGTCATCTCAGCTAGCTCTTCCTTTGCTTGAGAGGAAGGGAATGTTCATGCACAACTCCATGTGTGTGAAGGACTATGATGGTAAAGGATTTGATCATGATAAGCTAGGGAAGAATTACCAACTGTATCACAAGTCTCATCTCGAATGTCTTGTCATCATCATCACTTTATCATATCTTGAATCTACTCATCTTGGCTCATCTGTTGAACACTCTCGAATCTAAAAACTTTAGAATCATCATAGGGGAGATAAGCTCGCCACCCTATATCTAATGACAATGGGAGAGATACAAATTATCACGAAGGTAAGGACCAAAACCATCACTGATCTTCCCACCTTGACCCTTAGGTGTCAAGTGGTATAACACCTCCATCCTAAACCTAGGGGAGATACTCGATTTACTAGTGGTAAGGATAACACACACCCATGTTATCTCACCCATTGGCTAGATGGGTGGAAATCCCAGCAAGCCCAACTTGTGGGTAGGGTTCCAATTGGGGTTTACTTTACAAAACTAATAGGAGGATATACCTAACTTGTCACAAAATACAAGTATCATGCACACCCTATATTTATAATAGGGGAGATACCCAACCTAACACAAAGGGTAGGGATCACACACACCTACTTTCCAGAGATACCACAACCCCATGATCTCTACAAATCAATTCCTCTCCATGGTAGCTCAAACAGGGGGGAAGAGCATAGCTCAATGTCCTCGATCAACCATGACCATTACTTGGGAGGGTCACATTCACTAGTCCAATTTGATCTCTAAAGACCAAGAACTTCCCTTTTAGAAAAGCCTTGGTAAGAATATATGCTATTTTCTCTTCAGTCAAAATGTGATGGAGTCTTATGGCTCCTCTCTGCACCATATATCGAATGTAGTGATATCTAATATCAATATGCTTGTACTTTTCATGGAACACGATATTCTTTGTTATTCATATCCCACTCTTGTTGTCGGAATATATCACTATCATATCCAGAACCTGCTCAAACAACTCTCCAAAGAGCTTCCTCAACCATACTGCCTCATAAGTATCCATGCTAGCTGCAAGATACACTACCTTAGTCATGATAAGGGCAACATAATTTTTCTTCCTACTCATCTAAGATATCATGGCATATCTAAGGCTAAAACAACACCCTGATGTGCTCTTCCCGTCAATAACATTATGGCCCAGTCAACCTCAATGTAACCATGAAGTCTCACATCTCCGAAAATATATCTCAGAACAAGATTACTCATCCCATGTAAATATCTTGGTGCATGATTAGCAACAACCCAGTGTTCATGTAGAGGCTTAATCATAAGTTGGCTTAGAGTGTTAACTACAAAACATATTTCCAGTCAAGAGTTTGCAAGGAACATAAGTGCCCAAATCAACTATCAGTACTTAGATGGATCAGGTCCTGCAACTTCTCCACAAAAATTATTAAAGTTTACCTCCATTGGTGTAGCCATGGAATTGCTTTATACCATACCAAATATTTCCAGCAGTTTCACAACATATTTCCCTTTTGAACAAAAAATCTCACGAGGCCTCTGGAACACCTCTAAGCCTAAGAAATAGTGCATCAATCCAAGGTCTTTCATCTCAAATTTAGAGGCTATATCCCTCTTACACTTGAGAATCAGAGGCTATCCACCTATCAAGAATAATTCATCAACATATAATACAAAAATAAGGGGCATCTCTTGGATAAATTTGAAGTAGAGTTTCGGGTCAACATTGCTTCTCGTAAAACCAAGCTTCATCAAGTAGCTATCAATGCACGTATACCAAGCCCTAGGGGCTTGCTTCAATCCATAAGTGCCTTCTTCAGCCTACACACATGAGTATTATTTTCATGTACTTCAAATCCCTATGGTTTCTCAACATATAGAGTCTTCCTGGAGTATGCCATGTAGAAACACGGTCTTCACATCCATCTGGTGAAGAGTCCATCCCTAGTTAGCAACTAGAGCAACGATAGAACAAATAATAGTGTAGCGGGAAACTGGTGCAAAATTTTCAAATTATTCTTGTTCTCAACATTGGTAGGGGGAGGAGTGTCCCTTGCTTTCCCAAGGGAAACCTCTTCATCAAATATCACATCCTTGTTAAACTCTATATTCCTTTGGCCAAGAACATAAAAATATAAGGGACAACCAAATGTTTTCAAATGTCTAACATCAAGATTTATATCTATGAAGACTTATTTGGGAGTATTTTCACCTAAGGCTTGATGAGGAGTCCTATTTTGAACATAGAAAACAATATTTTCAGCTTCACCCCATAGAAACTTCAACAACTTTTGATCATGCAACATAGCTTGGGCAATTTCCATGATGGTCCTATTCTTTCTTTCAACTACTCCATTTTTTTAGGGTTGTAAGGTATAATGTTCTCCTTATTGATTCCAGATTTCTCACAAAAGTTAATAAACTCATTTGAAATGAATTATCCACCATTATCATACCTAGATACTTTGGTTCTCTTCCTTGTTTTATTTTCTATCAGCGCCTTGAAATCGTTGAACATATACAATTTCTCATCCCTGTGCTTCAAGAATAATATCTATGTTTTGCAAGAGAAGTCATCCACAAATATTATATAGATAACCACCAAGAGATTTCACCAACATGGGTCCACATAGATCAAAGTTAATGAGTTGTATGATTCCACTGGTCCCGCTCTTGCTAGAAGGGAATGGTCCCTTTGACATATTTCCACTTGCACATCCAAGAAAAACCCCATCATGATTTGCTTGAACTTCATGCATACTAGACACCATCCTTCTCAATTTAGGTAGGGCATCATAATGAAGGTGAGCAAACATTTGGTGCCATATTTCACTTTGATGATTTCTACCATGTACCAATGCTCAAATTGTTCTTCCATTGAATTTATAAGGGCTTCAATTCTCGATGCCAGAGTGAAGGAATCTCACAAGCTAGACTCCATAGGCCAAGTAAGAACCTTTGATTTTATAAAAGAAACATTCATGCCATTTTCCTCCAAGGCAGATATAGATACCAATTTCTTTTTCAATCTCGACACATCTAGAGCATCTTGTAGATGTATAGTTTCACCATAATCCAAGTGAAATTAAACAAAACCAAATCCTTTCATAGGATAGGTAGAATTGTCCCCAAGAATGGTCTTCAAATTAGTCTCTCTCTCAACTAGGTTTGAGAGTACTTCACGATACCCAATGAATTTCCTAAAGGCCATGATTACCTACCAACCAACTATAAAACAAATATGGAGGACGAGAACTAGAAAGAGAAGAAATAAGAAAACATTCAAATTGCATGGCTGTATTATTTTCATACCTTGAGTTCCTTGATCTCTTTTGAGGGTGATGGCCTTCATCACGATCATCACGATCAACAAGAGGATATCTTCTTATTCTTACTTAGAAATTTTTTTTTTTAGCCATGTTTGTTGTTGTAAGACCTAGGGGGCTTCATTCTTCTCTTTGAAATCTTGGGCATAGTGACCTCCCTTATGGCAATTGAAGGGTTTAATATGTAACAGTTCCTTTTACCTCTTCGTTAGTCTATTAGAATCCATCTATGCTACAGCAAAACTTCTTGAATTAGATGAACCTCCTCTTCCTTTCTTCTTCTTAGCTTGAACCAATACCATGCTACCACTTGGAAGCTCACCATTCATCGAAGAAAATGCCAAAAATGACCCTACACAGTCAGCATGCCACGTCAGCAGTACGCACTACTAACTGGGCATTTGTCTGTCTTTTTTTTTTCCTGTTTAGCAAATCAAACATAACTCATTTCCGAGAGCATACAAAGACCATTTTTCATGAAACAAAGTGCGTCAGATTCATAACGAAGAGCACTACATAGTTGTTCAAGTTCCAAGCCATTCTGAGAACTTTTATTTTTAAGCATAAAATTGAGCCCTTGATCATTCCTTCCCACTAGAAGCTTTTGGACCCCAAACGATCATATTCAGTTGCTAAACAAGTGAGGGTACAGTTCCCTCACCTTCCCAATTTCAATCCATTTGGTCTTTGAAGGATTTGTTCCTTTAAGCCGCACTCGAAGATAGTCGACACTTCCTCTTGTTGATGTCCATTAAGGTAATTTTGAGGTCTAAAATGGGCCTTCTAAGGAAAATGTACAATCAAAATTCACTTTATGAGAACCAATCACATTTTAGGGGATGACATCATCCCCAATGGTTGAGGTGGCATTGCTTGAGTTAAAGGTACTTACTTTTCACATTCTCAATGGTGGATAAAAACTCATGGTTCACCATGGTAGTGCTCTAAGTACTTTTAAAGTCATAAAGTAAAGTACTAATAATAAATTTCATTTCGCACTTTTTGAATAAAATATTATTATAGTCATTTCATATTTTTTGGAAGAAACAATGCATATCTTTACATAATCTTCATGTCTTTACACATTTTTCAATAAATATTATATTTTTATATTTTCGTATATTTATTTTTAAATTATATATTTATCTCAATTTATTTAATATTATAATTTCAAATTAATTATAAGCTAATATCTATACATATATATTATACATATGAAATCAAAATAAATAAAAATGTAACATTGTATAGGATAAATCAAATATATGAATAATATTATTATAATATTAATAACAATACAAACATATAAAAATTAAAGAAAAAAGTATATTTGTTTTGCATGATGAAAAAATGTACATTAATTTTGTATGTTAAAAAAAGATATATTAAGTTCAACATAGTTTGGGGAAAAAAAAGTAAATTTCAATGTATATAAATATTATATTATACTTCTAAATATAAATTAAATTTATCTCAATACTTTTTTTTTTCTTTAATTTTAAATACAACTCAATTAATTTCATTATGATTATATTAAATTTTAATATTATTGTACATAATATTATGAAAAATAATCTAAATGTTATAGAATATATATTAGATTCAGTTTTATATTATATATTATTTTTTCTTATGTTATAAATCAAATCAATTTAATATGTAATATAAAAAAATTACATAAAATAATATATTACATTTATTATATTATATTATTTAATTTTTATATAGTATATTAATTACATGTTATTATATAATTTAAATAATATAAATTTTAATTATTAATATATTATACAATTAAGAATCTATGAATTTATATTTATAATTTATTTTAAGCTATTTAAGTACAAAAGACAAATGCATTAGTTGTTCAATGATAATGACATTTTTTTGAAAAACTCGTTCTTATTTATAGTCACATCAATACAATTTTATTTTATTAATTTTATTTTGGTACACATTTTCAATTGAATTTAACCATGGTTACATCGATTGTGGTGCAAAAAGTAAAATGCAAATTCATAAATATTATTTTATTGGATTATCTATTATTTTATTATTTCCTTAGGAGGCCCATTTTAGACTTTTAAAAAAATCCCTAATGCTTGTCCTCCTGTAGTATGGTATCTTGTTGTACCTCAACAAAGAAATATGGAGAAAAGTCTTCAATAGATGGCAGTTGAACATTCTCTCCTTGATTTTCCATCAAAGGAGGCTCATACAATCTCAAATTTTCAACATTAACAACTGAATAAATTTTCATGTATGAAGGCAAATCAAGCTTAAAGGCATTGTTACCAATATTTTCCAAAATTTTGAAAGGACCATAACGAATTGTTTTCATATTTTTACCTTCTCCTCAAATCCTTTCCTTGCTAATGTGAAGCCAAACTTCATCACCAACTTGAAACTTATGATCCACCTGATGTTTGTCATGCCTCGCTTTGTACTTGACTTTTCTCTAGTTGATCTTGCACTGTTTGATGAATCAACTGAATTTTCTCTATGAATTTCTTTTCTTTATCTATGTCATTATGTCCATCGATAGCTAAATATTTCCAGAAGATGAAATCCAATGGCGAATTTGGCAAGTAACCAAAACATGCCTCAAATGGCGATGTTTAAGTAGAAGAATGTTTTTCACATTTGTAAGTATGTTGTATGTAATGAAAATGTTCATCCTACAACTTAGGATGTTTGCTGAAATATCCTCTAAGAAGATGAACGATTGTTCTATTAACCACCTCGGTTTGACCATATGTTTGTGGATGAAAGGTTGTACTCTTCTTCAACTTAGTGTCCATCAAGTCCCACAAACTTGACAACAAATTCCCAACAAATCAAGAATCTCGATCACTTACAATATATGTAGGCAACCCAAAATGAACCCAAACATTTTGAAAGAAAAGATGAGTTGTTTGCTCGGTTGTAACTTTCTTTTTACATGGCATCAAAATACACATTTTGTTGAACCTATCCACAACTACATACAAGTAATCATGACCTCTTTTCGACAAAGGAAGAACTCCTACAAAACCCATAGAGATACTCTCCCATGGACATGAAGGAACTGGGAGTGGTGTGTACAATCCTAACTTCCTATTACTAGCCTTAATGACTGTACATAAAGAGAAACCTTTAATAAAATGTGACACATACGAGGCTAATAACAATACCTCTGAAAAATTTTCACTAATTTTCTTACACCAAAATCTCCTGCAATAAGAGAAGTGTGTGCTTCCCTTATGACACTCACTCCCTCACCCCGTGGAATACAAATCTTGCCCAAATGATAGTGACAAGTTATTATGAACATGATAATCTAATTCCTCAACTTGGCGAACTTGACTCAAGTTTTCATAAGCATCTTGAAAGTCATTGTCAAATGCATATTGTTCAATGTAACTTTCATGTAAAACAAAATTATTCTTGGGTAAAGTAGTTGCATTAATAATATCCTAGAAAGCATATCAAAAACCTTGTTGTGTATACCTTTCTTATATCCAATGACCAAGTGTAATTGTTGTAAGAATCCCATCCATTGAAAGTATCTTGACTCCTACAATTTAGTTTGTGATTGCAAGTATTGCAATGGTTGGTGATTGATGTGAATGATGGTTTCCTTTCCCATCAAATAATGTTTCCATTTATTCACACTTTGAACCAACGCATATACCTTCTTGTCATATGTAGGATAATTTATCACTACACCATTAAAAAATTTTGAATGGAATGAAATAGGCTTACCATGTTGTAAGAGGACTGCACCCATGGCATATTCACTTGCATATGATTGAATCTCAAAGGGATGTCTCAAGTCTGGTACTGCTAATATTGGGGATGAATTGATCTTCTTCTTCAAAGCATCAAATGCTTTTTGTTGATTGCCTCCCCACTTGAATACTTTCTTAACACTTGTCAATGCATGTAACAGAGCTGCAATAGAGGAAAAATTAGCAATGAACTTCCTCTAATATTGTGTTGCTCCTAGAAAACTTCTTACCTTCGAGACTGAATTGGGTGTAGACCAATTCACAATGACCTCAACTTTAGAGGGTTCTATCTTCAACTCACCTCCTCCAACAATATGTCCCAAATACACTAGATAAGTTTTACCAAATTCACATTTTGACGTCTTAAAAAACAATTGTTCTTTTCCTAAGACATCAAGCACCTTGTTCACATGCATGACATGTTCTTCTCGTGATTTGTTGAATATCAAAATATCATCTAAGTAGACAATGAAAAACTCATCTATAAGTGGTCTTAATACATCATTCATAACTCTCACAAAATTAGTTGGAGCATTGCAAATACCAAAAGGCATAACAAGCCACTCAAACAATCCTTGTTTAGTTTCAAATGCGGTGTTCCATATGTCCTCTTCAACTATTCTAACTTGATGATAACCACTTCTTAAATCTAACTTAGTGAAATACTTTGCATACATCAATTGATCAAGAAAATCATCAATCCTTGGGAGCGAATAACGATTCTTTATTGTGATTTTGTTCAGTTCTCGGAAATCCACACACATGCGCCATGTTCCATCCTTCTTGGGAACAAATACAATCGGTGAACCACGTGGCAAGGTAGATGGACGAATGATACCTTTATTCAACAATTCTTGGATTTGCTTCTTGATTTCTACACTTTCCATTATCAACATGCGATACATGCCAATGTTAGGGAGTGGAACATCCTGCTGCAGTTGTATCTCATGTTGGATTCCCCTCTTGGGAGGTAACCCCTTTGGCTCTTGAAACATATCGCTATGCTGACTTACCACATCAAACAAATCAGATTTTAATCTATCATCGCAACCTTCAAAAGATTCAATATCCTTATCATTTTTTTGTTTTATCATAAGAAGCACAAAGTTTTTTCTTGAGTTTACAAGTCTCTTCATTTGCCCACCATGAACCAAAGATAGGTTAGCTTTCTGCAATGAGCTCTCACAATATATTCCACCCCATCTTTGAACAAGTGGTACTTGTTCTCATGGAGATAGAATATTTCTCTCCCGTCATAGAGATATGGGCTACCCAAAACAATTTCAGATATGTCAAGTGGTACAACATCTAACTCAACTTCATCAATAAATTTTGTGGCATAATTGCAAACCGAAAAATGCATTTTCTTGTAACATGTAAATTTGTATCTTTGATTATCCAACCCAATGGGTATGGCTTGTGATGAGGTAAGGTTTCAAAATTCAGCTACTTGAATAAGTCTTTAGATATTAAGTTCGCTTGGGACCCACTATCAAATAGTGTGTCAATTTTTGTATGTTTTGAAATCACTCTTACATGAAACAACTCTATTCTTGTTTCTCTGTTTGGAGTGTTATTGTGACAATTTGAGGAACTAGTACTTGCTATGGATTATTTTCCCTTTATGATCATGGCTACAATTTTAGTCCCATCTCTTGAATCAGATCCAAGATCCTGTTGTGTGGTAGAAGTTGTCTTTTGTTTCCCCTTATTGTTGAATTTCTTAGGCCTCAATTCTGGATGAAGTTTCCAATAGTGGGCTTCATCATGACCATCTTTGGAACAATGAGTACATGTGGTTTTCTCCCCTTCTTTCTTAATGGATGCATTCTTCTTTTGTTTACCCTTGAAACCTTTTCCTTTTTCACCACCCTTGAATGGTTTCTTTTTACCCTCATCTTGTACATATTCTCCTCTTTCCTTAAGGTGTGTAGCTTGCACACATACCTCATCTAGACTAGTGGGATTAAACATGGGGATGGTATGATATAGGTAACTATGAAAACTACCTATGTACTTCAGCAAAGTTTCTTGGCTATGCAAATCAACTCTTAACATAAGAGCTCTTCTCCTAAATTCATGAGTATAATCTTGCACACTTTGACCTTTCAATTGTCTAAAATTTTGCCAACTCATAATAGCTTTTTGCCTGTAATCTAGAGGATAGAATTTCCTTTTAATGGCTGCAATAAAATTTGAACAAGACATTCAGATCTTCCCATGTTTTTTAATCTCCTCTCGTGTCTTTTCTTCCCACCATACAAATGTTGAACCCTCCATTCTCAAGGAAGACAATTGAATATTTATGTCATCTTCTTGAAGGTTTTGAATTCTGAAATAACCTCCAATTGACGAATCCAATTATCCAGCTTCTCTGCATTCACTTTTCCATTTACATTGGAAGCTCAAATTTAACATCAAGTTTAAGTAAGGGTTATTTACCAGCTCCTTTTGAAGTATGTGTATGAACAGATGAAATAGTTTTGGTAGTGGAAGATGATGATGAGGAATGTGAAGATGATGGTGGAGTGGATGGTGGCTTCTTACCATCTCCATGGCCTCCTCCTCCTGGAGAACCCCCTCGTATTGGAGGCCTTGAACTCTCTCCTTGCATCCTTAAATTCATCTCCTCATATAGAACTTTAACCATCTCAGTCATATCAAAGAATTCCTTCTTGAATGCACTCTCATATTCTGTCATGATAGGTTCTCCTTCATGAGACATGCTCACTGAAGACTCAACTTCAACTTGAGGATGTGTTGGTGTTAAAGACTTTGGCAACCTTGCCCTTCTTCCTCTTGACCCAAAACAATTAGATCCCTTATTACACAACAAAACCTAAAGACCATGAGCTATGATACCAAAAATGAATTGAATGGAGTATGTTAGTGTTGTTGTGCTAATTACTCTTTTAGATTATGATTTCAGTGTCTTATGTGTGCTTAAGGGTTCAAGTTCTCTTGCAAATTATCAAGTCTCATGAGTGTTTTTCATGTCAATTTAGTGAAAAAATTGACATAAAAACAAAGGCTGAACAATGGAAAATAAAGTATAGAACATCGCCATACAAAACATCAACACAGGTATTTGGTGAAGGATTTCACCCCTCCTAGGCTACATCTCCTTGGTCCAACTTCCATGGCTTCGGCCTCTATATTATGCTCAATTTGTCAAATTTACCTATTTACAATGCTCTTTTGCTCCTATAACCTGCACCAATGAGTCCAGAATGCCCAAAAATGGTCATCTAACCTCTATTTGCACCTAAATTGTTTGAAAACTCCAAAATGTATGACCATTTACAGTTTCCCCACTATTTCAGGCCCTAAATTAGCTAAATGTAGCCAAACTTGTAGTCTCCGCCGAATTTGGGGGTCCGCTATATTAATCCTTCATTAATGTTAAGTGGTATTTTAGCACTAATTAAGCACATTTTAGCACTAATATCACACTTTAAACTAATCTGCATTTAAATCTAGATTAGGCGCATTTAAGCGGGATTAAGGTTAATAAATCATGGGTTAAATATTTAAAAATTTGTGTTAAGGCATAAGCCCCCGCCGATGGTCTCACATGGTGGTCTTATGGTTCAGGGGTAAGCCCTTCGAGGCTGGCCCCCACCTTCCCCCACCATATTACAATGTTAAATTTAAATATATATGGGGTCCAATGAATGTTAAGAACCATTGGGCAAGCGGGACGGTAAGATGTGGCAGTCTGTAGTGGGAGGTTGCAGGGTCGAAACCCGATGCCTCCACCCAGACTTTGAAGAAAAAATTTGCATCGCCTTTCAACCTTTGGGGTGCGGGGTGGGGGGCACGTGGTGGCCCCAGGCTGCACCACATGTCCTCACCCAGTTGGCCCAAAATGAACCAATGAAATTTCACCATGTCCCCCATCATTTGACCAATACCATGCTGCCACTTGGAAGCTCACCATTCGCCAGAGAAAATGCCAAAAAATGACCCTGCACAGTCAGCATACCACGTCAGCAGTACAGATTACTGACTAGGCATCTGTCTCTCATTTTTAATTTAAATTTTTCCTTTTTTTTTAACACAATCGGGTACTATTTATATTGCAAAAAAGTGGGGATTGAAATCCCTATTACATTCGAGTGTTGAATTTGAAAAACACATAGGGGTGATGCGGCAAGATACCGAACCTCCTTTATGATAACTATTGCTACTATGTTTCATATCTGATTCTTTATAGATCCTAACAAACTGGAATAACATAACTACAAACTTAAAATGCATAATAAAAGATTAGGTAAATGGAGGAATGGAGCTTAGTTCCTACTACTTTGACAAGCATTTTAGGTATCTGTGGTGGCATGGTTGTTGTTTGGATTGACATTGGGGACATTATTGGAGCTTAAACTTTGAAAATTTTTATTATCCACCATGTAACAAAGGATCTCCAGGGGTTCTTCAATGTGAGCACAACGGTTGTTTGCACCCCTCAGCTGCTTTGTGAGGGATTTTGCTTGTAGTTGAAGGAAGATGGTGTCGGCCTGATGTTTCTCTTCCATTATATTTAACTGTGCTCTTATCAAGTTCATCTCTGCTTGCATATCAGTGCAATGAAATAAATTCTCGTTCCTCATGGTGTGTAAATGAAGGAAGAGAAAATTCATAGCTATGGGAGGAAGGAAACGAGGAGGCAGAAGAGGCACTGATAGGCCGAGAGGAAAGAGTGACAGAGAGTTGTGGGGAGGCAGGGAGGTTGTGAAAGCACTACACAACAGGAGATTAGCGGAGGAGAGGGGATCATATTGAGAAGGGGGGGGGAGAATGGCTTCGTGGAGGCGCTGATAGATAGTGGACTGGATCCCTGGGATCGAGAGACAGGGAGAAATAAACACAGCACAAGTGGTGGTTTGCAGGATAAGGAGGAGCAGGATTTATAGGATAAGAGGGAGAGGGGTGCTAGCTGGGAATGAGGGGAAGGTGGGAATCCTGAGGGAGAAGGATCACGGGAGTAACTCAAGGGAGAGTATGGGCATGGAAGACCTACCATGACAAGATCTGGAAGGCACAGAGGATCACGAAGTCAGTAGTCACGCAGAGGGGAAAATTCATGGGATAGGAGAGTAGGTGATAATATCTTGGGAAAGGAGTTGACCAGGGGGTCTGCTGCATGATTTTTTGGCAACTGAGTCAGCTTTCCTATTGTTGGACCTAAAGATATGGTAAAATGTGAGTCCTCCAATTTCCTTGCTCAAATTTTGACACCTTGTGATTAGTTTACTAAGAGAAATGTTGGGAGATAAGATTGAGTTCAGCATCATGTTGATGACTATTTCCGAGTCTCCAAAAATAATAGTCCTTTGGATATTTAACCTTTTAATGATTTTCAGGCCTTGCAGTAAGGCATATGCTTCTACTCTATTGTTTGATAGTCGTCATCATCCCCATTCAAAGATGGAATCACTACTGCCCTGCCCATCCATAATGTATCCTCCAGCTCCTGATATTCCTGGGTTTTCCTTTGAGGCTCTATTGAAGAAGATCTCGTACCTTTTAATTTCGTCAAGCCACTCAATGAACTCTTTTTATTTGAGCCTGATCTTCCACTGATCCTTATGGAGAGGTTGGCACATCAGAGTTTTATTGTAATTCAGGAGTGTATCAAAATCTCTTCCAAGGATAAGTCTTTCCTTGACCTCAAATCATTGAGGTTGAGTTGACTATTGTTTTTGGAAAAAATGGTCTCAACCATGAGAATCCAAGCCTTGCTCTGCACTTTCATAATGCAAGGTTTGTGGTCTTGGAAGGTAGCTTTATTCCTCATAAGCCAAATGTTCCATAGTAGGACATAAGGAAGAGTGTCCCTGACTCTTTTGGCCACATTCTTCCTCTTTTTCCCCAAGGATAGCTCTTTTTCTAGTTAGCAATCACGTCTGAGAGAGAGTTGTTTGCACCCATCTCAACATAGAAGGGATCCGAGAGAGACTGCCAGCAATTTTTAGCAAAAGAGAAGTCAATGAAAAGGTGATAGATTGTCTCCTCAACCATGAAGCAAATGGGACATCTAGAGGCTCCCTAAATTCCTCTTTTCTTTAAATTTTCCGCTGTCAAGATTTTACCCTTTACCAAGGTCGAGATAAAGATTTTAATATTTGGTAGCGCTTTAGATTTCCAGACTTGTTTCCAATTTTCCCATGGAGAAGCGGGGAATTGCTCATTGTGAAGAACATCATACCTAGCTTTTAAAGTGTAGGTAGACCCAGAGGGTTCCCATATATAGCTATCCTCTTTATCTTTTGCAAGAGGAGCAACTCCATAGAGCAGTCCCTTTAGAATATTTTTTTCATTGTCAAGGTGGGGAGGAAAATTTGGAAACATGCATCCTTTCCAATTGCTAGTGCTCTCTTCCCAACTGGATATTCGATCCAGGGTGTTAATCCCATGCTCTCGAAGATACATTTGGATGCGCAGAGTTCTTGGATTGTTTAAGAGAGGGATCTGGCCCATTATTTTGTCCTCCCAAATGTTTATGTTATGGCCTCCCTGTGGTACTTTGGAGGTATTAAAGTGAATAAAGGGGATGGATTTTTGCAGAGAGCCCAGATGCAAGAGAAAGGCCTGTTGGGAATGATATGATAAATAATATTTTTCCTTGGATTTGATAGGTATTTTTTTTCTAGCACTTGCTTCTACCATGTCTGCTACCCAGTGATTAAGTGCCACACTATTTTCCCTCCAAAGGCAGCATTCAACAGTTTGGGTATGCGAATAGCAAGACCATCATTTCCATATTTTTGGGTTACCTGCCTCCATTTGACCAGATTGAACTTATTTTTCTCACTTTTTCCACCTTGCCATAGAAATTGTCTTAGAATTGATTCCATTTTGTGTTGGATGTTGATAGGAGCCTGTAGCAACAAAAAGTGGTAAAGAGACAAGAAGGAGAGGACAACTTTTAAGAGAACCATGCGCCTAGCCAAATTGAGCCAAGAGACTCCTCATTACTGAAATTTCTTTTTCATCTTGTCAATGGTGATGCTCCACACCTCGGTTCTTAATGATCCTATGCTGACCAACATCCATAGATAGTGAAAATGAATCCAGCTCCACTTATAGGGAACCCCAAATATTTGAGCAATACTATGAACGGTGTTCATAGTTACATTCCATCCATAAATACAGATTTTATGATAATTGATATTCCCTCCAGAGTAGTGCATAAATTTGTCCAGCAATGTTTTAAATCTCCTCTCTATTATGCTAGAGGATCCTCCCATCAATAGGGTGTCATCAGCAAACTAAGTGATTCATGTTTTTGACCCCATTTCTAAATTTGATACCAGTGATTAGGCCAGCTCTATGGTTGTGGTCCAATTCCCTACTAAAAGATTCTGCCATGAGAACGAAGAGGAAGGGGGATAAGGGGTGGCCTTGTCTTAAGCCTCTAGAAGATTTAAAATAGTGTCCAGGTCTCCCATTGACCATAGGGGAGATCCAGGGGTTGGATATGCACGCATGAATGAGGGATATAAATTCAACTTTGAAGCCCACTTTCTGAAGGACAGAGAGGATGAAAGAGTGTCTTACTCTATCGAAGGCATTAGCAAGTTCAAGTTTCAGGAAAAATCCCTTCTCTGATCTCAACATGCTAGAATGAATGGCTTCTTGGACCAGAAAAATGGAATCAATGATTTTCCTATTTGATATGAAACCACCTTGCTTTTTAGAGATAAGATTGGGGAGGAAGGTTTTGATGCGGGTAGGAATGATTTTGGTTATAATTTTATAAGAGGGGTTGCATAGGGATATAGGTCTAAATATGGAAAAGGTGGATGGGCGGGTCTCTTTAGGGATGAGAGCAAGGAAAGTCGAGTTTGTGAAACCCCCAATATTTTTTTTCCTTTGGGCCCAATGGATCATTTTGATGAGTCCTTTTTAATGATTTCCCAGAAGGTTTGATAGAAGCTGATGGAGAATCCATCCGTACTCGGTGCTTTGTCGAAATGGAGGGTCCAGATTTCCTTGATAATTTCAGCCTCTTCAATATCCTTGGTTAAGGAGGAATTAATCTCTGATCATCTTGGGCGTGTGAGCCAAGAAATCACTGGAATCCTTTGCCTCCATATTTTCCGATAGGAGGCTTTTATAATGGAAATGAGTTGCTGATTTTATTGCTTCTTGATCAGTGCGCATGTTACCTTCATCATTAGATATAGTTGTAATATTGTTTCTAGATCTTATGAAAGTGACTTGCTTATGGAAGAAGGAGGTATTTTTATCCCCAACCTGAAGCTAGAGGTTCCTATATTTAAGTCTCCTTTTTTCTTCTTCCTTTCTATTTGTATTATATAAATTCCAATAAATCTCTCTTTCTTTCTCATGCTTTTCTTTGGTCACCCCTTGGTTATCTATGTCTTTTTGAACTTCTTCTAACCTTCTCTTAGTATCTTCCTTAATTGTTTCTGGTTCTCTAAAGTAGTCTTTTGCCCCTCCTTTGAGGGCTGGGCACACAAGCTTCAGTTTCATTTCCCAAATATGCATTGGAGAACCCTCAACATGATCCTACCAATTGCATTCCACTATAGATCTAGCCTCAGGGGAGTCACTCCATAGATGATTGAAGCGGAAAGGAAGAGGCCCGAGGGAAGATTGGTCTCTAAGGACAAGAGTAATAGGATAATGGTTTGAGGTCGAGCAAGGAAAAATGGTGGAGGCTACAATAGAGAAGTGAGTGATGATGGAGATAGCAACGAAAAAGTGGTCAAGTCTTTCCATGATGTTCCCTAGCCCAAGTTTGTGATTGCTCCATGTGAAACTTCTGTTTTTGGGGATAATGTCCACCAAGTCATAATCTTGTATGATGTTTTCCAATTGATCTCTTGAAGGGTCAGGGTTTAAAGTGCCTCCTGTTTTTTCTTTGGTGTGCATTACCTAATTTAGATCCCCTCCTATGATGAGTTTGATATTTTCCTCACCTTCCATTTCAGATTTTAGGGTGTGCCAACAAGCTTCTTTATCTCTGTAATGATTTGGTCCATAAATGTTGCACATTATTATCACAATATCCTCATGGATATTTTGTAGTTTGACTTTCATCCAATCATGGGCCTTTACAATTGTAATATGCTTCCATGAGTTTTGGTTCCAAATTGTTGCTATTCCTCCTGAAGCACCTCTGGATTCTACAATTCTACCTGTGTAGTTTCTGATTTTGTTTATGATGTTTCCCATGTATTTTTCTCCTTGCTTGGTTTCTTGAAGGAGAACTATGTCTCGTTTTTCTTGCTTAATGAGATCTCTTAGGGCATTGTTTTTATAGGGGTTCCCTAGTCCCCTACAGTTCCATGTAAATGCTTTCATCATTTCAGTAATGCGGGTTGAGACCCTGTCTTCCCTCCTATTTCATGTTGATTAAGATATTTGTTGTTAAGCCCTCCAATGAATGTATCTATTGGGTGTTGCATTCCTAGTGCAATTTCTTTCTATGCTGCTTCATCCCTATGGTGTTTAGCTGACTTTCTTCCTAGTCCAGTTTTTTTTTATGGTTTCCAAAATGGAACCCAACTCCTTAGTTTCGTTTTTGGTGACTATTCGAGCAGATGAAGGTTCAGCAGAGGAAGAAGGATGACATGAATTGGAGGGGGAGGAATGAGGTAGGTAGGGGGAGGAATGAGGTAGGGTTTTAGGAGTGAAGGAGGGGAGGGAAGGCTGGGGAGGGTCCTCTTCCAAAGAGGCCAAGGAGGTAAAGGGACTGGAGGAGGTGAGGGGGGGATCAGGGGTTTGGAAGAGGTTTGGAGGGGGTTGAGTACTGGGGCTTTCAGAATGAGAGGATTGATGTACATAAGAGACACCAAAATTTTGAGGATTTGGACCAAACTTCTTCTTTTTTATAACTTCCCGTTGTGATTCAGGATCAATGTTTCCAACCTTTATTTATTTTGTGCATTTATTAGCGAAATGATCGCATTCATGGAATACCTTACACTTGAATGGAAGTTCTTCGTAGTCCAGCTATTGGATGTGTTTCTAGTTTTCCACCTTCAACTTGATCGCCTCCGGAAGTCCTTTCCCCAAGTCTAACTCTACATAGATTCTTGCGCAAGCTTACATGTTTTCCTTCGACTCACTTCTATCGATGAACTTGCCAATAGAATTCCCAATCGCTCTAACTGAATCGTCCCCCCAATGGTGAAGGGGAAGATGTGTAAGACGAACCCAAACTGGGACAACGTTAGGAACATC
The DNA here is from genome assembly GCA_034641835.2 of Pinus albicaulis. NCBI lineage: Eukaryota > Viridiplantae > Streptophyta > Pinopsida > Pinales > Pinaceae > Pinus > Pinus albicaulis. Next base: position 1,211,478,089 of record CM076583.1, read on the forward strand.
GAGTTCAAGATCGAAGTCTAAAGTCCATTTGTTTAGGTAAAGCCCTCTGGTATCCATGACTTATGGCCCATTCCTGAATATCAGATCCTTATATTCATTTGTCTCGAAGTGGCAGGTGTAAAATCCCCTGCCATAGAATCTGATAGAGATTTTTCCTTTGATTTTGTCCATCCAGTTTCATTCAACCTATTTCTGGACTCTTTTCAGCAAAGGCCATAGCCCCATGAATTTCCCAATGAGTCCTTTATCTACCAATGAGAGCGCAACCATTCAAGGGATCGCGAGGGGTAGTGATAGTTCCTGGATCCCATCCAATTTTTTTACAAATTTGGAGATTGTGGACCTCGGCTGAGGCAGATTCAGAGAGTTGATGAGTGTTGAAAACGCAGAGGCATGATCAGGAGGAGCGACAGCCTCCGGGATGGTCTCCGAAGGGGCCATGTGGCCAGAGATAGACAACATTAATAAAATGCCTGAAGCGTGAGTGGCTACGCAGACGCTCCAGACCTAGGTCCATTTAAATTTTGCCTGTTTATCAAAGTGAACAAAACTCTTTTCCGGGAGCATATGGAAACAATTTTTCATGAAATGAAGTGTGTTGGATTCAGAATGAAGAGAACTAAGCGGTCGTTCAGGTTCTGATCCATTCTGAGAACTTTTATTTTTGAGCATAAAACTGAGCCCCTGATCAAATAAGCTCTTTCAAGTCAAATTACTTCAATGGTGATTTATATTTTCTCCTTGGGATTTTATTTACCTAAGCTCTGATACCATGTTAATTTCAGAGTTTTCTGTGCTTAACACTATCACTTATTTCAATTCTTCTTCAATTAGCAATCAATTATAAATATAATTTAATATTCCAACAATAAAAAGAAATTGTAGATAAAACTACAAATCAAATGCACAATAGAAGACAATAGAGACACAATATTTGGTCAAAGAACAGGGAAAAATCCCACAAGGGGGAAAACCCTTTCCCAATTCTTCTTCTATTAGATTGTCATCAAATTTTCAATAGAGAGATACAATATCCAAGTAAATCAACAATAAGTCAAAGGTCAAAGCCTTGACTAGTCTAATCAACCATCCAATATCCAATCAATGCTGAACCCAAAAGTTTAAATTTGGTCAAAATTCAAATATGAAAATTCTCGTCAAAGTCAATAAAAGTCAAATATGCCCTAACTAGTCCTGGTTAATGGTAAAATCAACCTCCACAAAGTTTGATCAAGGCAACAGGAAACTCGACCTTTTTAGCACAGTCAATCTCAGTCAAAACAGTCCCAAAATATGCATATGAAATTGGTCAACGTCAAAGTTAACCCTATGGTCAAAGGGAAACCTTAGGTCTGCAGTCAAACAAGTTTAAATCTCCCAGAAAATTTTGATCTCCTTGCTCCTGAATTCGGTCTCCAAGACAAATCCAAAATCCCAAGTTAAACCAAGTCAAGTCATGCCCAAAATCCAAAAATTCAACATCGATCAAAGGCCCAAAAATATAAATTCAACGCAATAAACAAAAATGTCTTCCTTTCCTTCACATGTGTCAACTCAGACCTGCAATTTTAGAGTTATACGAACCAATCAAGAGAATATGTGATGTGTGATTGATGCCTCCAAGTGATGTGACATGAGGTCTATTTATATGTGGCTAAGGGGGTCGAATTTGCTTGCCTAAGCCGACTTGTATTTTTGTGTAATTGTGTATTTCACATTAAAAATAACATTATTCCTTGAGCAAATTAAATTCTTCCAAGCGCCAGTAGAGTATCCAAAGGGTAATAAAGGCTTCCCAAATGAGGGAATTTCCCCCTGAGCTGCCAAAATTTAACACAAAACAATATGGTCAATGCATTAGGGATGAAATGGTTTATGTTTAAAGCCAATATGATGATTCCAAGCGTAAGCTCAATGAACTTGTTAGCTCTCCGTAATTTCAGTAGATTGGTGAGACTAAAACTGTAGAGAGGACATTAGAAACACTTTGGGATTCTAGGATCTATCCCTCCTGAATCTAGAGAGGGATCTCTCTATAAGTTTAAAGATTGATTTATCTTTAAGGCTTTTATGTGTGATATTAGGCTAGTTATTAAGAACAGGGTTTTTGTTTGGTTTTGGATGGTTGAGCATGATTTTTAGTTGAGTTGAAAGCCCTAAATGAAAGAGTTTCAAAGGAGCGAAGGTGTAAACAATCAGAACAAGATTTGGCTGATAGGATAGATATGACGCTGGTTTTTAGTCCATTGGACTATGGAGTCATAAAATGTTTTAATTGTGCAACAATTTCAAGAGTGGTCCAAGGGGCAAGTCATCTATATCACATGATCTTTTAGATTAAATGATAGAATGGAATAATAAAAGTGTTGAGGGGGTGGAAAAAGACAATAATTTCAACTAGGATTTATCAGTCTTTCCAAACAAGAAAAGCATTTTAAGTAACTATTTAAAACCAACCAAAGGACAGGGCTAACCATAGACTTATTTGGACAAGCTTGTATTAAAGCTAACTTATCAGACAAACAATCTAGTAATCCACATAATTACTTTCAGAAGAGATGAAAATAGATAAGGAAACAAAGTGCAGCCTAAGATAAGATAAGATACTTTTAAATCTAAACTGCTTTCAGCATACTCTTAGGGAAACTTTTAGAACTACCTTTGGAGAAAGAAACTAGAAGACAGGGCAAACCATAAACTTTCTATTCTAACTTTACTGAGTATATAATGAAAATATCATTCAAGAACTTCTTTTCAATCTTTGCACATCAAGACAAGGGCAAACCAACATTCCTTGATAATGTTTACACTTAACTTAAGATATTCTTAAATACACAATAGGAGGAAAACATTGAGATAAAGCTTATCAGTCAGAGAAGGGTACTGTAAACAGTAAATCCTAACTCTATGGTTGTTGTTCTTTATCAGAGAATAAGTGGACAAAATGACATACATGAAAGGAAAACAATAACACAGAAAGAAGCACTTCACTAGTGATATAGACCAGGATCCCAAGAATCAGCTTGTATATTGATTTCAATCCAGTTACATTCTTCAAGTCCAATGTTTCAGTTCGGCAATCATCTTCTCTTCTCAGCCTAACTTATTTGATCACAAACAAAGCTTCAAGAGCCTCTGAACACTATTTACATGTATAAAGTTTCGAGCACAAGTATTATATCAAAGTTCAGCAACCAACCCTTTACAATGTGCTCCTCAAGAAGGTTTTATAGAAAAATGAGGAGGTGGAAGAATTTCTAGGGTTCAAGTATCATAAATTCTACAGTTAATGCAATTCTCTGCCTTGAAAACCATGCAAGGCACAAGGCAGGAATATATTCGATTTATATCTCTGTTTCATAACTCTGTTTTGCTTTCGAGGCTTAGTGGATTAAAATATTTGACTTTTAAGGCTATTTCTTATCCTTGTAATAACTCTGCTGACAATTTGTAATAAGTTCTTTGATTTGAAATAACTATTCAGCTGTCTTTATGCTAATATATTCTGTTCTGGCAATAACTAGGCCTCTTTTGAATGCTTTGAGGCTGCAGGTGGCTTTTGGTAGCTGAGAGGATTCAATTAGCCTCTGATGTGGCAGTGGAGGCTTCTCGGACTAATAGATATTATTGTTTTTCTTTAAACACTGTTAATTCGTTTTAATTCTGTGTGTTAGGATTAATTAGGCCTAATTTTTATCTTCTGTTCTTAAAACTGTGTTTAATTGAGTGGATTAGGCTTTAGATAGTCGATTTAGGCCGTAATCCCTCAAAACTGCGTAAACAATCTTCAATTCTTCATCTCTGCTGTGACTAGATCCTTTAACACTGATACTCTCTGTTTGATTAAGTTTTGTCGTGTCTTGTTGATGTGCAGGCGTTATAGAGGTTTTATAATGGCGTCAATGCTCATGAGGCACTGATAAAACATAATTTGGAACCCTGCGGAACAATCTTTTTCATGAATAAAGGTGTGGGGGATCGTCTTCCCTCGCCTTCAATTTTCTTTTAAAATAGTTGAGAAACCTTGAAAACCTGCAAAAAACAAGACGAGTTAAGAAAATATTTCGTAGTTGGGTATAGACTGCTTCAGAGGTTGAGGTTAGATCGCAGTCGTTGGATGGAAGCATCCAACGGCGAGGATTTAATGCTAAGGATAATGGAGAGGCAGTCGAGGGAGTCAATGAAAGATTAAGTCTGAGCCGTCGATGTATGTGGATCAACGGTCGAGATTAATCCAAGATCTTAGCAGGGGGAGAGGAAAAGATATAATGAAAATGGAGGAAAATATAGTGAAAAGGGAAAAAAATCTTTGGCGGAGTTAACAGAGGGTTAAAATGAAATTCGGGGCTTCTGAAAGATTCTGGGCCGTCGGATTAGATCGACCACAAAGATCAACGGTGGAGATTCACTTACGAAGTCCTTTGGAGGATGGGTGGAGGGCGACGGTTTAATGGTTGGATTAAACTGGGACTGTTAGATCTTAGAGATCAATGGTGGAGATTAAAACAGAGGGAATGTAATGTAAACAAGGTAAAGCGGTTTTGGCCAAATAAACCACTAGTCTCGCGCGATGAAAAGGGGGAAAGGTGGTATTGCCTTTTTGAACGCGATATACGTTAGAGCTTGACACATGGCTTTTTAAAACCACCGATATCGCGTAATTTTAAAACGTTAACTGTCGGACTTAAAATTACGCGAAACAACGCGCTGGCCATCAGATCGGACGGTTGTGAGGAGAGCGCGATGGCGATAAGACGCACGGGTGAAAATAGGTGGGGCAGGGTCAAGGCGGTTTTAATCTTGACCATCAAATTAGGGAATGGATGGTTATGATTAATCAACGAGGGCAGTAGGTCCCAAATGAGTTGGGCCTGCTGGGTTAAACATGGACCATTAGATCTTCAAAATGAACGGCCCAGATTCAATCTTGGGGCTAATGAGATGAAATACGAGGCAAGGGTTGGGCGGAGAATGGGTCATTGTGGGCCGTTGATTTGCAGAGATCAACGGTTGGTATTCACCAAAAACTTTATACAGCGAGGTTTTATGAAATTAACAAAGGGTGTCAAGATTCAATCTAGACCGTTGGATGTATGAAATGGATGGCCCAGATGTAATTGCGGGATCGCCAATCGGCAGGGGAGAGAGGAAGGGTGCAAAGAAAATTTGTGATGCGATTGAATGTGGACCGTCGGATCTATAGAGAGATCAACGGTCGGGAATAACTCTGTGGTTTTTAATGTCAGAGGCTATGGCGGAGGGCGATCAATCTGGACCGTTGGTTCTTGTGGATTCAACGGTCCAAATTGAATCGCAATGATCACAATCAGAAGAGGAGAGAGAAAAGGTGCAATGGTTTTCGCGATGCAATTGAACAAGGACCGTTGATCTCAGGACCATATCGACGACGGAGATTAGTTTGTAAATGCCAAAGGCGGAAAAACGGGCTTTGGAAAGAATAATGTGGGCCGTCGGATCTGGGTCTGGCGAGGAAGATCTACGGCTGGGAAAACATCGCAAGGTGGCCAATTGGAGGGGGGCAATAACTATTAAAATATGTTCAACGAAAAAAACTCTAATGCGATTTTCCGACTATAGTTGATTGGTCTTAGATCAACGGCTGATAATTTATCAAGCAATGAACTGTCGAGTTTTATTTTAACATAGGAAAAATGGGTTTTTTATGAAATACAAAGGAAAGTTTTCTTTCGGGAAGGGTTTTATATACAAAGGTTCAATCGCAATCAGGGATTTTTAAAAGCGAGAGGTAACAAAACACAATGGAACGCCCGATTGCGATTGCGTGATCGGGCCCCAACTCTTGGTTTTTTACGCCGGTTTTATGCGGAAATAAAGGGGCTGGGGGCTAGGGCCAAAAGGGCTTAAGGCCTTAGCACAAAAAGGCTCATTTTTAGGATTTTTCAAGGATTTCAAAGGAATTTGAAAGCTTCCGATAAGGTAAAAAATGAGTTTTAGACCTTATCCGAGGCTTTTTATGGAAGGGAAGGAAGGGAAATGAGGAAAAATAGAGGAATATTATGAGGAAAAAGGGGATAAAAATGAAGGTTAATAATGAGTGAAAAGAAGGGTAAAATGAAAGGGAAAAATGGGTTTTTAGCAGTCTTTTTCTTCAGGAAAACAGCAGATTTTTCAGAGTTGAGAGGGAAACATTAGTGAAGATTAACTCAAGGATAAGTCATCTTCACAAGACTTCAAGAACTAACAATTTGGCAATAAAATTGTTTCTTGAAGGCTTAAAACATGATTTAGCCACCATTTTGTATAACAAATTTTTATAGGTGGCTAACAGAACTGTTAGAATGGAAACAAGACTTAAAGAGATTTTATCCTAATTTTCCAATTGTCACTAAAATGCAAAAATCAACAATTCTTTGCATATGGAAAGACTAAATATTTTTGGTCGGGATACTAGTTAATGATGCTCATGAGCTTTCTAGTTCAATTGTTTTGTCAATCACCCAGTCTCTTATGGAAGAAAATTTATTATCAAGAGATGAAGAGGATACTTTTCTAGAGGAAGCTGCACTACAACAAAGGTGTCTAACCAACAAAGCATAATGTAGTAAAAGGATCGAGCAAGTGTCAAAGTATATTTCAAGCAAAACTAGGAGTTTTTAATCAAAATACATGGTTACTTACAAGTAACCAAGGCTATTATGGAATAAGCAACTCAACTGCTGCCACCTTTACAAGCTCATGTATTCAATTTTCAAATGAACATTAAACCCCATTCTCCTTCCGAGTTGGCATCACTTCTAGAAGTTCATTATCAATGGAAATCACCTACTAGCTCCACATCTACAATGGTCCAATAAAATTAATCATTTCACTTTTAATTGTAACTAATAACTATTTTTTCTTGGACTATTTTGCTTTAGTTGAGAAAAAAGTGGGATGGTAGTAATTCTCTCTTCTTTTTTTTAAACTTTTTAAGAGCCTCTTTAGTTCAGGCTAAGGGGTTCTGAAATTTTGCAAGAAAGGCTTTGTTACACATTTGTACACAACTTTTTCATTAATATAAACTGAACTCTCCGTGACTCCAAGCTTTATGAGAAGTAAAGAAAAAGTGGTACTTTTATCATTTGTTTTCTTTTAATTTGTATTTGGAATTTGATCTCATATTTTATTGCTTGTTCTCATGATTAGTTGAATGAAATGTTAACACTTTTAATATATTTTTTTGTTGATTACGAGTATAAGTTTTATGAAAATTGTATGTGAACATTCTTATCATTAATTCAAATAAATGTTTAATTCAATCAATTATCTTTAAATTGTTATAATCAATGACATAATTTGGAGATCTACATTTTCATGTTATTCGTTATCATTCTATTCACTACAATATAGATACTCGGGTGATTAAGTAGGAATTAATTTATATTATAGTTTATTTCATGTTTCTATTTATTATTTTATCATCCATCATCAAGTATATCTCATCTTTTCATTATTTTTTTCATGATTCCTTAGTATCCATCCATTGGAGCAACCATTCATGGGTAATTGGATCCACTACATAACTAGTCGGAACCACCATACCAAACGAAAAAGAGTTCTATTTGGGACTCTGACCAGGTGGTCTCCGTAATGTTGATGAGGTCATTTTTTCCCATTAGTAGGTTACTATAGAAGTATTTAGACCATGTTTGGGGGTGATTCATGAGATTTGGATCACACCATGTATGATCAACCTCTAGATGGTATGTGATGGATTGCACAAGGGAGATGCCTTATGATGAATTTACGCATTGGAGATGGATTTCTTAGTGGTTTCCTGACCTTAGTTGGGTGCTTGCATGATATTATTACCTAGGGGGTTATAGATCTCCAAAAAGCTTTGGTGGAATTCTACATGATGGACACGTGGATATGGTCACCTGCTTGGAGAATGCCTTGCTTAGGAGGAGGATTATTTTGCGTATAGGAGGAGGGAATTGGTTCCTATACAATATAGGGAGAGTGATGCTTGCATGGATGGTTGGAGTTGACTTAGGAATGGCTTGGTTGTAGCAATTTTCATGTTGGGGGAATGGACCCATTGGACTACATGGATTAGGAAGATAGTTGGAGTCTTTGGAGGCTTGTAGGAAGAGTGTTACACAAACCTTGTGAAGTGCTCTTACATTTGGAGCCTTTATTATTGATGACAACATCTTAGAGCTTGCCATGTGTACCATTGTAGTGTAGCGCTCCACGTGTGACCCTACATGTGTTATTGTGTGTTTTTTGTAAGGGTATAGACCTAGATATGTGTTGTTGGCCTCCCTTGCCTATCATATAGATAGATGAAGGAGAAATTCCTTCACTATTAACTCAATTTATTTATCAGTAAATCTCATCACTCGTCCATTATAGATGTTAGGAGGAGCACATTACTTATCCTCTCTCTCTTATATCGTATGTACTTGATCTCTCTCTCCCTTAGATATGCGTGGGTTTTTTGAGCTTGTTGGAGTATCTTGAAGACAGGGGTTAGGGATTAATCCCCTGGAGATTTGGATATTAGGGTTTTAAAATGAAACCCTAGGTTGTATTTTTTGAAGTGAAGAGGAAGAGGATATGTATTGCATTGGAGGAAATGCTTATGCCATGCATGATAGTTGGATCTCCTTGGTGCGAGCAAGGTTTTTTTAATTTTTCTCCCCTAGCTAGGGTTTTGGAGAACTAGAGGATTGTACTAACTTTGAAATAAGGCTATGATATGTACATGGAATTCACTTTATGTATACATATGAAGTTCAAGAGCGTATTCCATACTTGTGTAAAATTTATATTTGACTTTCAACCATATATGCTATTCATGGTTTTTAGTTTCTAGCACTAAATATGTTGAGAGATTTAGAATTTATATTAAAAATGTAAGGGTGGTTTTACTATTGTATTTACAATTTTGAAGTATTTTCTTATTTTTTATGTCCATTATAATATCTCTCTAGAGGAATAAAATTTATTGGAACACATTGGTATATTTACTCTTATATTTTCTAGTGGTTTGGGGTTATTAAGAGTTGAAATATGATTGTTGTTGTTGTTCTTTATATTTAATAACATCCTAAGGCTAAAAATTTCTAGGGTTACGATTTGGGAAACCTCTAAGAAGAGTTAAAATTTCTAAGTTACATTTAAAACCATTTTTCTATGGAATTTATACACCTCCAAGTTATGGTTTTCTTCCCCCAACAAAACCCTCATTATGGCGTGTTCATCCTCTTTTTCTCCTATCAAGTATGCCTTATTCTCTCCTATTCAGTTCTCCCTTATTTGTGGCATGCATCTCTAGTAAACCCATCAACATCATATATTGCACCTTATCTAGGGGGTTCCAAATTGGGCACTTGTTGGCATAGAAATAGATAAATGCCCAAGGTGGCAACTAGTTGATATAAGTCCTTAATTTTAAAATTGAAGTTCATAGGGTGTGATTTAATCCACTGTATATGGATCACAAAATCATTTAAGTATAATATCTTTATGTGCAAACACAAGTTAAATCACTACCTTAAGGTAACCCCATGGCTATAATAAAATACATTATAAAATTTGAACCTTTTCCACTAGTGAAAAATATCACTGCTTATCCTTTGACTATGTGTATGCATGTATCCATATATTACACACACATACGTGTGTGTGTGTGTAATTTATATTATTTATAAATAGATATATCTCTATATGTATATGAGTGTGTGTGTGTGTGTGTGTGTGTGAGAGAGAGAGAGAGAGAGAGAGAGATAGAGATAATCTTGTAGAGTCCCTTAGGGCTAGTAATTTCTATAATGGTTGGAAAATGAGCCACCATCTATCCATATATTCCAAAGAAGAGGGGGAGATCCCATTATGTTTTCCTTGAAAAAAACAAAGGGGAAGTATCCCTTTGGTTTATGCAATTTTTTCATACATATATAAATACATATGTACATATGTATTTATATAAAAACTTTGCAGAAACCCAAGGGATAATTCTTCTTTCTTCTAAGGAAAACCTCACGAGATCTCACCCTATTCTTTGGAATATTTGGATGGAGGTTGGCTCAACCACCAACCATAATAGCAGTTGGTAAACGAGAGAGACCCTACAAGATTTATACATGTGACCTATAGCCTATCTGTTGGAAACATACATTGGATGAATGATTCAACTAAATTAGCTAACACTTCGGGCTATCTATCTATCCATCTACATACATATATATATAAAAATATTCATCTATCTTCTATGAAGCTTTTTTATTGAACTAAGGATGTGATCAAAGGTTTTGGAAGGTGTGTGTGCTCTTATCCTTGATTTCCACCACACAATTTTGATGGATTGCCTTTAATTATCCTGACACAACCTTGATCAACACCTTGATCATATTCATATATTGGAGTAAAATAATTTTGGAGAATGGGAGAATATAGGAAGACTATAACATCTCATTTAGTAGTGAAAGACTTGTTATATAGATGAGTTTAAATCTATTAAGGAGAAGGATGAATTAGCTATTATGTAGAATATATACGCTTTGGAAGAACATATGGGTTCCATGGAAATCATGATATAATTTCAAAATTTTGTTGTTAAAAGGACGAAGTTCTCCAACCATTAAGGAGTTCATATTGAATCAGCGACATACCATAAGAGATATACATTATAATTCAAAGGTAATTTTTATTTTTATTTTTAATTAGTAACATGATTAAAAGATAAAACATATGGTATAATCGATATGGTGATGATATTTCTCACATAAATTTGAATGTTTAAATGACAACTAGTATTAGTTAACTAAGTCAGAATGACTAAGTTAGCTTAGGAAATTCGAGTTGAGGGTCTAAGAGGATGCATGTGGAGTTGTCCCATGATTTAAGGGGGACTAGTTACAGTTATTTGTGAGTTGTAATTAGTTAACTTAATTAATTGAGTTAAAATCAATTTAGCTATTTATAAATAAGAGATGAGCTAGTGATAGGTCTAATGAATTAAATATGATTTAATTCAAAAGTCGTGATTAATCAGTTAATTGATAATTCACTATGAATAGTTGTTGCATGTCATTTCTAAGGAAGACCCAATTGAGACTGAGGTTAAAGGGATGATAACTATCAGTTGTATAATTAGAAAATTGTACAGGTCAGTTATAGAGTCATGTGGAGAACAAGGATGCATTACACAATAAATTAGAAGGAATTTACTATTTAATAGGGATAAAATTACTCCAAAAATGCGTGAGCAAGGCAGGCTGAGTAAAAACTGAGAATTGGTTAAATAATTGATTTATTTTGCCTATATCGGAGTGAGACAATTGGCAAAGTGCAGGAATTTCTTTGAGAGAGAAAGCATTGTATTGTTTCATGGTCTTCAATTTATAAAATATATAGATAGCATGGGTTTACGCAGTGTTCTTTCCCTAGATACATCTTGTGTTGTGCGATTGATTGTCCCTTTCTCTTACTTGTTATGATTGTGCGATCGTGTTTTTTTCCGCAAATTGTAGAAGGATTCAGTATTTTGTTTTAGTACATTATAAGATCAGATTGAATCTCGTTATTAGATTTTCTACATGGTATTAGAGTTCCAAGAATCACAATAAGAAGAGAAGAACAAAGTTTGTTTTTCTCAAGTTCGAATTTGCATATTTATTCTTCGAGATCCAACATCAGATCAATATGTCTTTCGATGGATTGAGACTCGAATATGCACTCGAGGGAAATTCGAATTAAATTGCATGGAAGGACATGATGGAGGTGGTGCTCGAGGAAAAAAGAATAAAGGATTTCATAAATACCGATATCCTGCACCCTACAGCAGCAGATGCTCAAATTCTTGATGCATGGAAGAAGAATGTAGCAAAGGCGAGAAGGATCTTGTTAGAGGGAGTTCGAGATCAAATTGTCTCAAGTATCCACGGGAAGGAGACTCCATATGCTATGTGTAATGATTTAACATATATGTATCAGAATAGTAGTGACCACATGAAGATGGTGTTGAAAGACAAGCTCAGAAAGATCAAAATGGAGAAGGGGGACATGATCCAAAAATACTTGACGAAGTTCACTCAGTGTCGATATGAGCTTGGAAGCATTGGGATCACTGTTGCCTCAGATGATTTGGTGAGCCTAGCTCTTCTAGGCCTTCCCAAGAACTAGAATAGCTACCAATACTCTATTAATGGGAGGGATAATTTTCCATATTGGGAGTGACTATGGTCTGATTTGGAACAAGAATAAATCCAGCAGAGCACCAGAGATGGATCCTCATCAAAGACTGATGATGTGGAGAATTGTGCCTTGGCTGGCAAGGTGAAGAAAGGAAAAGGAAAGGTGTCCCATTCCAAATCTGAGACTGACAAGGAAGGAAACAAGTGAGACTTGTAAAAGGTAAAATGTTTCAACTGTCTTGAGCATGGACGCTATGCCACAAAATTTCCACAAAATAAGAACAACAAGAAGGCCTCATGAGGAGTAGCAGGTGAAGCATTAACTTCACAGTTCGAGTTGGATTTCACCCTCTTCACTTGCATGGTGACATCGGTGATGGGTTCTGTGTGGTACTTGTATAGTGGAGCTTCATTCCATATGACAGGAAACAAAGAATCCTTCAGTAACTTAGAGGAGAAGGATCTCAAGATGCACATCGACATGGGTGACGACGGGAGGTATAGCGCTACCGGTGTAGGTATAGTTACCTTTCAGAGGGAGTTAGGTAATCCACTCACATTAAAATATTTCATGTATGTTCCTGGTTTAAAGAAGAATTTGGTTTATGTTGTTATGTTATAATATCATGGCTATGATGTGATCTTTAGTGAACAAAAGGTGTTCCTTCGTCACAAATCCACGGGACATGTGAACAATATCGGGGTGCAAGTAAAGAATACCTACAAACTAGATGTAGAATATTGTGTAGCATTGAGCAGTAAAACAGAGAATCTGGAGAGTTGAGACATTTATGAGTTATGGCACAGGAGGTTGGGCCATCTACACCATAGCGCTTTTAGTATCATGCAGCAGATTTCTACAATATTTCCAAAGGGTGCACTTTTGCAAAGATACACATGAAAATGGTGTACATTGGGGAAGTATACCAAAGCCACCTTTCATGATAAGGAAAGTCGATCCAAGGCGATCCTTGAGATATTTCACTCAGATGTGTATGGATTGTTCTCGACAGCTTCCACCTCAAAGCACAAGCATTATGTGATTTTTTCGGATGATTTTTCAAGAAAGTGTTGGATTTTATTCATGCAGAAGAAAGATCAGACGTTGGTCTAATTTTTTTGAGTTCAAGGCACTTGTCGAGAAAGATACAGGGAAGAAGGTGAAGGATCTCAAGAGCGACAATGGTGGAGAATACATCTCTAACGAATTCAAGAAATTATGTGCCTCGGAAGGAATTTGAAGAGAATTGATTGCACCTCATAACCCACATCAGAATGGGGTTGTAGAAAGGAAGAATGTAACTATTTTGGGAGCAACATGATCTATGTCGCATGATCAGGGCCTACTATTACATCTGTGGGCGCAAGCATCCAACACAAAAATATTTTTGCAGAACATAAGTCCTCATCGGATACTTGGGATGAGTACACCAGAGGAGGCTTTTTCAGGTAAGAGACCGGATGTGTCATATTTTAAAATTTTTGGTTCATATGTTTATTGCCATATGACCAAATATGCCAGGAAGAATCTAGATCCAACATCACATTTGGTGATACTTGTGGGGTACACTGATACACCTCACAACTATCAGGTGTACTTACCAACACATAGGATGGCAGTGGTCATAAGAGATGTGAAATTTGATGAAGAAAAATCCATGTGATTGTCCCTTGAGAGGGAGATTGAGTTGCATGTAGTTGAGGAGCTCTTGGATCCAAAGGATGAACCTTGGGATGTGGAGCAACCACAAGCAGAGGAACAAAGAGGGTAGAAACCACTCATGCAGAGCCATCCACCAGAGATTGAAGGAAGCACACCAGAGAGGCTGACAGATTATTGTTGGATGTGAGAGAGAATGTGGAAGCACCCACATCACAACGCAGGAAGAGAAGGTCCCCAGATCAGTACACTAGATACATGGATCTTATGAGCGAAGGTATTGAGATAAACCATCCTATTTTGAGTAAGAAATGAAAAAACCAGTGTGGATTGGTGCCTTGGTTGAGGAGTATGACTCCATCATCAGAAAAAATGCATGGGAAGTTGTCCTAAGACTAGTGGGGAGTTCAATAGTAGGATCCAGATTGGTCTACAAGGTGAAGCAGGAAACATATGGGAGTGTGGACAAACACAAGGCTAGATTTGTGGCTAGAGGGTTCTCTCAGGTGGTGGGGATTGACTATGATGATACTTTTGCACCAGTCGCGAGGTACTCATCTATTAGATCTATCCTTACACTCTTAGCGCAGATGGAATGGTAGATACATCATATGGATGTAACGACAACCTTTCTCAATGGTGTTACTGAGGTTTAAGTGTACATAGACCATTTAAAAGGTTTTGATATCTTACACAGGGAGTCACATGTGTGCGACTCAAAAGATAATTGTATGGGCTGAAGCAAGCACCTTGTGCTTGGTACACCAAGATTGAAAGATATTTCACTAGGTTGGGCTTCACCAAGAGTGAAGCGTATGTGAACCTATATCATATTGTGTTTCATGGTAAGATTATGATTATTGTAATTTATGTCGATGATATGATAATGGTAGGTGATGAGCAGCTCATAAATTCTTGCAAAGAGGATCTTGTAAGAGATTTTGAGATGAGGGGCATGGGGCTCTTGCACTATTTCCTTGGATTGGAAATATGGCAAAGAGGTGGGGAGCTATTTGTATTTCAAGGAAAGTATGCCAAGGATATTCTGAGGAAGTTCCACATGGATGGAAACAAACGCATGGATACTCCTCTAGTAATAAACTGGAGGAAGGAGGATGTTACTTCAGTCAAAGTAGTGGATGATATTTTTTATAGGAAACTGGCGGGTTCACTCATGTATTTGGTGAACACACGACCTGACATATGCTACGCAATTAACTAGTTGATCCAAGCTATGGTTAAGCCGACCAAGCTATTTTGGAAGGAAAGGAAGCATGTGTTGAGATATTTCAGGGGCACTAAAGAGTATGGACTATGGTAAATATAGACAGAGGGAGTGAAGCTTCAAGGCATCACTGATCCATATTGGGCAGGGCGTCCATCCGACAGGAAGAGCACATTAGGAGGTATCTTCAGCATAGGATCAACAAAATTTTATTGGTCCAACAGGAAACAGATATTAGTTACACTCAGTTTAGTAGAGGCAGGGTACACAATATCCAACCAGGCAAAATGCAAGGCCATCTAGATGAGGAAGATACTTGTTGGTTTGTTTGGTCAACAAATGGATCCGACGGTGATACATTGTGATAACCAGAGTTGCATCAAACTCTTGGTTAATCTAGTATTCCATGATAGGTCCAAGCATATTGATATTTGTGTTAGCCTCTCTCTCATAAATAATTATAAATCCAAAGTTAATTAAATTAATTAAATATTGAAAATTGTGATTTTATGCCTAGTTTTCTAGATTATGTTAGTCCCTCATAATTAAGAGTTAGTTTAGACCTACCTAACTTAGCTCCTAGATTAGTGTGTGTGGTTGAGATATTTTCTCAACCAAGTTGTCCAAGATAGACACACTATCTTGAGACAACTTCATCATCTATTTATTTGTATTATAACATTATTTTAATAATGAAGCATATGTGAGGAATTCGATAAGGCTCTCAGGCCTTTTTCGCCGGTTCCATGTCTCTGGTTTTTTTTTAATGTGTGTTTGATGAGTTAATTAATTTATACACATGGTATCAGAGCCACCAATGGAAAATTAATATGGATTTCTTGAATCTATTATTGTGTAATTCTGGCATCCATGTTAAAAAGTTTCGTTGCACCATGGCTTTGTAAATCAAAATGTTGGACAACTCCATCTTCACCGCAACGTGGAAAACTCCATTCTTTGTTAGCGTTGTGTCTCAACCGATGGTATGCGAATGGTGGAATTGAGAAATACGGATTTCAAGCATATGTATGAAGCATAAATCATCTGAGATCAGAAATTGAAGGAGTGTGATAAGTTAATAGTGCAATGGCAGTATCCATGGAGATTGGAATCACGATGAACAAAGTCCTCGAATTTCCTTTATTTATGATTGATGAGTTGTAGATGCTGATAGGAGCATTCATTCTGCGTGTTAATATGCTTTGTTTATTCCCTTATTCAACATTGGATCTTTTTGTATGCACTCTACGTGTTAGAAAAGTGATCGATGGACTGTGCTCTGCATGTAACATTGAAACACATAATCGTTTCGATGGAACGTTGCTTGCCCGAAGTTCTGGACTGCGCTTTTTATTGATGCTTAGTTTGTTGATGGTTCACAAGTAATGTTAATTCTTATTAATTTCCTACGGAAGTGATGACCGTTGGACCACCGTTTGCTTGGATATCAGCTAACACTATACAAGGGAGGCCATTGTGTTTGTGTATTTTTGCAAATATTGCAATTCATTTAGCAGCATACATCGCCCAAAACTAAACTTGAAAACTTCAGAGCACACTCCAGAGCATGAATCCTGCATGTTGAACAAAATCCAATTTACGCAGCTTTTCCAGGAGAAAAATGTGTTAAAGAACCAGCTTTGCAAACTGTGTGGAAGATTGAGATCCATTGTGCGTAAAATATTGTGTGCCAAAAAATATGGTGGGTGTTTTATATCATTATGGTGCTAGGATTTTTCAGCAGCGATGCCATCTTCAACAGTAGGAGATTTGTTCAAACCATTATTAAGTGAAGAAAACAATACTTCCATCTATGCACATTTATTTCATCTCTATGCACTTTTATACATCTTTTGCTTTGAAAGAGTGGATTGCGGGCGGAACTAGAAGAATCCTTAAAATACTACGTCATAGATAGATGGAATAAAGTCTGTGATGTTTGAAGGAGCTTAGTGTAATGACCAGTGTGAGTAAACTATTCTTTCAAAAAAGGTTGAATCATTTCCATTATTTGACTTTCGTAAGAATGGTGCCGACCACTTTTTAGTTATAAGATATATGAATGCTTAATGGTAAAAGTTTAAAAAAGGAAACTTTTTAGTAATGATATTTATTTTTTGAGAAGCGTTAATTTTTTTTGTAAAAAGTGGGTATCATCACATGTGTGATATGTGAGCGTTATAATTGACTTTGAAGTGCTGCTAAAATTACTTAGAATGTTTCATTAAAATTTTGTAATGGAGGGATAAGGTGCATTATACAGGTTTTCCATTTAAATTACACTTTATATATGTTTCATGAGGATGAGGAGAGATAGTGAGTGGAGTGAGTGTTCATAGGAGAGATAGTTAGTGGAGTGAGTGCTCATATTATATGTGCATGAAAATATTTTGTATAATTTTGGAGTGATAAGTGTTTTTGTAAATTTGGAGTGATAAGTAGAAGGTAAAATTTTTGAAGTAAATTTTTTAACTTTTAGGTAGTTTAGTCAGTTTTGAAGATAAATTTCCTCTACGGAGTTCTCACAATCTGTGCTTGAGAAGCTTCAATGAAGATGTTGTAAAGAAGAAAGGTTGGTGTACCTTGAAACTTAATAAAATCATATTTTTTTGTGGTGATCATGTCCTAGACCCACCCAAAATTGAATAAGGGGATCTTAGGTACATCATGTGTAGTGAATGAGTGTACATGACTTGTGTCTAGTTTTCTTTTGACACTCTATTTGTAATATGGTACACAACAAATTAAACAACTACACGCACATAAGCAAACTTCAGTAATCAAGCTCCTGTAATCAAGCTTAAGTACAAAAGCACAAAAAATCACATGCATTTGTGCAACACATCATCAAGTTGATAAAGAGGTCTTCTACAGCCATATTCCACATCCTGCAATCAAAATAATCAAGTTAACGATGCCACAAAATCAAGCATTCCAAGACAAGATGACATCAACAACACTTTTTGTATCACCTCTAGATAAACACTTTTGT
This sequence comes from Pinus albicaulis, assembly GCA_034641835.2. NCBI lineage: Eukaryota > Viridiplantae > Streptophyta > Pinopsida > Pinales > Pinaceae > Pinus > Pinus albicaulis. The sequence goes on from CM076583.1 coordinate 1,211,496,130, forward strand.
AACTGAGTTCAATTATCAGTGTGCATTCTCGGCTGAAACCGACATCGCAATTTAAATTGGTAAGGTGATCAACCTAAGACAATTAAGTCAAGTATGTCTTCAACTGAGTCATATTATTTGAACTTGTCATTTGATTTTGGGTGCATTTTCGATAGTGCTTGACACCCTTTGCCAATAAGCACAATCAAGTTAGTACAAAGTTCACAACATCAAGAGAGCCAATGTGAAGTTCATTGAAGCAACAATCAAAGCAAGCAAGCGAGTTAAACTCTAACACAAGTCAATGTAATATTCAAACAACAATCAAGAAAGTTGAAATATACAACAAGCGAGCATGAGTTCCAGTGAGCATGAAACAAGAAATACAAGTTTTCACCAAACAAGAGATCAATGCAAATTTCAAATCAAGTGAGCGTGTCATTCAAATCAAGCGAGCGAATTCAATCCAACAAGTTCAAATCATGTGAGAAAATTCAAGACAAGCGAGCGAGTTCACATGGTGAAACACATCAGTTGTTACAAGTTCTTCACAATTTGATCCTATCAAGTGTTGAAGACATGATGCAAAACAGAAAAGAAACTCTTGCTGATATTTCACAGCATCTACAACAAATAAATTAAACGATTGAGTACCTTCAACTAGAGTTGCAACTACAAATAAATGAGTTGCAAGAGAAGAGTGATGATTCTGATTCTTTGAACCATACAGATAAAGATGATAAGCCATTCATCCAAAAAGCTTCAAGTGTCGAAGTTGTTCAAGTTCAACTTTCTTCCAAGTTGATCATCAAGCCATGGGAAGAAATCCAAAGTAACAGAAATCGAGGAGGATTAGGATATGTAAAAGATGATGACAACTTACATATCCCAGATTATTCAAAGCCCATCAAGTTCATCAGTGTAGGCTTTATTGAACAAATCACATCAAAAAATTCTGCGAAAGTTGCAGACAAATTGACATGCACGCAAACCGAAGTTGTAGTCAAACCAAAATTCTCACATTGTAAAAGAACAGTTCATATAGAAGATCATTGTTTTGATCTCCATCCTTGTTGCCATTGCGGCAAGCCGAATCATCCATCAGAGAAATGTTGCAACCAAAACTAACTAGCCAGATTGAAGATAAATTATGAATGGATTGATCCTTGGGAATGGTCGTCAACAGTCAAAATATTGTCTAATTTTTACAACCGAATTCAATCACACCTATTGCAGTTGAAATTCAAATGAAGATGGTACTCTCGTGCTTATGAATGGGGGAGTACACCAGTGAAACTCTCCTACACCTGAAGGGGGAGGGATTTTAGAAATACTTTCCAGATGATTGTCTCTCCTTTCAGCTGACAAAGGGGGGGAAATAATATTGAAATTGAAGGTGGTTATCAGACTGAAAGTTTTGACAACATCAGCAAAAGCAATCAGTGGGCATCTACAGCAGCCAGTGGGCATTCAAACATCCAAGAAGCTAGCGAGTATCAACAATGACCAATTTCCGACAGCATCAACAAAATCAACAGTGAGTTATTTTTTGACATCATCAACATCATTAGCCAGTGGGCTATGATCATTAGCAAATTTTCTAGTGGACGTCTTCATCATTTTGTCAGTGGAAAGAAAATTCACCAGTGGGCATCATCAAATTTTTTTTTTAGTGGACAAAGGATGCTGATTGCAAACAAATGACAGATGGATCCTTTTTCAGCTTGGCACGTGATGGACTTGTTAGGAAAAATTTAGAGATGAATCAGACATGTAGCTGACTCATGGTATCTTCATATTGCAGTTTTTTCGGCATCCAGCTTTAGCAGTTTTCCAAGCAGTGTTTTTGAGGATCAAAAATTTCAACATGAGAACTTGGAAGATGGTTCCTCGTTCTTATTTTGGATTTATCATTGAAGGGGGGAATGTTAGCCTCTCTCTCATAAACAATTATAAATCCAAATTTAATTAAATTAATTAAATATTGAAATTAGGATTTTATGCCTAGTTTTCTAGATTATGTTAGTTCCTATTAATTAGGAGTTAGTTTAGGCCTACCTAATTTAGCTTCTAGATTAGTGTGTGTGGTTGAGATATTTTCTCAACCAAGTTTTCCAAGATAGACCCACTATCTTGATACAACTTCATCATCTATTTATTTGTATTATAACATTATTTTAATAAAGAAGAATATGTGAGGAATGCCATAAGGCTCTCAAGCCTTTTGTGCCAGTTCTATGTCTTTGGTGTTTTTTATGTGTTTTATTAGTTATTTAATTTCTTACAAACTGGTATCACCATCTCAAAGGTTGTGTTCAGAGGTAGATTATGTCATCAAAGTATATTCCCACAGAGGAGTAGGATGAAGACGTCTTGACGAAGGCACTGGAAAGAAGAAAATTTGAATTCCACTAAGAAATGGCACCCCAAAGGGGGATTCTAATTTAATTGTCCATTAATTAAATTGGAAGAGAAATTGTAATTTCATCTCATGAAAACTTCTATTAGTTAACTAAGTCAGAATCACTTAGTTGGCTTAGGAATTCGAGTTGAGGGTCTGAGAGGATGCATGTGGAGTTTTCCCATGATTTAAGGGGGAACAGTTATAGTTATTTGTGAGTTGTAATTAGTTAACACAATTAATTTATTTAAAATCAGTTTAACTGGTTCTAACTAAGAGATGATCAAGTTATAGGTTGATCTGATTATGGTCAAACTAGTTTTTTTGTGCTACCTCCCTCATTAGTATAAAATAAATGTGTTTAGGATCATCTCAAATTAACAAGTTGTGAAAGGGTTTATGTGTCAAGTTTTGTGTCTTTTTTGAGAAAATTCTTAAGTAAATTAGTTGTTAAAAACACATGTAAAACAAATAAATTGAAGAGAAATAACACACAACAAACACATTACACAATAGCTGATAACAGAGTTCACCCCTCCTGGGCTACATCTCCATGGACCTGCTTCAATTGGCTCAACCCTCTTTGGATTAATGGTCGTTTCTCTGATTACATGCACCTACAGTGCTAAAATGTCTTTGAAACCTACTCCATTGGATTAAGCAGACCCAAAAACCTCAAAATAGACTCTTCAAGCTTTGAAAATGGTCTTCAAACGGTCTAGGCATGACCCCCTCTCCTGGTGGCCATGGGCTTCTTTAATCTTCAAAGTGGAAAAATCACTTATAGAAGTGCTCCAACGCCTTTGCAACCTACACAATTATACTCAGAGCATCAAAATAATCTAGGAATGACTCTTCTTGAGCCAAAATTGGTCGCAATATGCCAAAGTTATGGCTCATTCAGTTTTCCCTATGAAAACTCCACCAAATCTAGAATATCTCCAGTTAAGTCTGCCAAAATTGGGAGTGGCACCGAAAATAGCAGAACTGCCAATTTAACCGCCAAGTTAACTTCGGATTAATTAATTTTAAGTGGAGGTTAATAGTGTCTTAGCATGCTAATGGTGGCTTAATTAAATCCACATTAAAAAAATGTGATTAGCACTACCACATGGTTTAATGGTTAATCAAACCTTGTTTAAAATCTTAATCCACACCATTAACAAAGCGATATGTTCCTGATTCTGGGGCCACAGTCCTGTGGACCAAGGTCTTTCCCCTCGGGGCTGGCCCTTTAAACCTCTGCCGAAATCCATTTCAAACGTTAAAAACAAAACACGCCCTATGTCTATTAAGACTTGCGCTCATGGTATGGTGGTAAGTGTGTCGGTTAGTGCGGGGGAGGTCACGGGTTTGACCACGACCTCCACCCAGCCATACATAAAACTTTTGCACCATGAAATATTAAAATTTGACCTTATACTTAGTTCAAACTCGGTCTTTGGGAGGGGCTCGTGGCGGCCTCTGGGCTAGCCACGTGTCAGCTCCTTATTGGCTCTCCACAAACCAATCAAAAAATTTCCATGTGCCTAGAATTTTGGACCACCTAGAAATTGACACTTTTCATCCTATCATTGGGCCAGAGAAATACCCAAATTTTGACCTTTGACCCTGTTTGACACCTTTAAAAAAAAAAATTCATGTTTGGCACGGTGATCAGCAGGCTCTAACTTTCACATGCGGGATCTGTTTTGAGTGAAATGAATCTCGTCGGATTCATGCAAACAGGCCCGATTTGTTCGTTTTGTTTTGGTCGATTCTGAGCACTTTGAAATTTTGGCAATTTTTTTCTCCCAATCCATATTCCGATCACTCCTTCCCACTAGCAGTCTTTTGGAGCCACAAAATTTGGTTATCTCACGAGAGCTTAATACTCCTCTCTTTCCCAATTTCTATCATATTGATTCTACTTGGAAAAATATCCATGAAAACCACTTGGGTTCACTGACATGCCTTTCCTTGCAAATTTCTTCACACTTCAACCAATGTCCTCCTTTTACTACTGACCCAATCCAACACTTGTTGGTTTGTTGCTAACTAATAAAACACTTTGTTGTACCAAATCGATCCCTCGGTGCTTGGAAAACTGATTGATGGCCTTCCCAATGAGAATCATGTTCCTCCTTTGCACAAACATACATTTGATGCAAGCTTCTCCTTGGAAACCACTTTTCCAATTTAAGCCCATATAAGTGAACAACATCTGTTGGAATAGGGTCTCCTACAAAGCTGCGAATCTGGTCCATTTTGTATATTTTTTATTATATTTAGTCTAACGTAGGAGTTTTGGGGTGGATCAAAGCCCCTAATGCATTGCAAGCGGGTCAAGGGTATACCAAGAGTCCAAACCACAGTTTTCGGACCATTGGATGCGTAGGCTAAAATAGTATTAGTAGTTGAACCTTTTTGAGTCGATAAGTAGAGAATGAATAGAGATTGAAGCGAAGTACGAATTGCTAGATCTGGGTTGGGTTGTTTTGGGTTAGAAATCCTATTGGCTATGTGTGCAAGTGGTATTTGGATAATGTAAGAATATTTTGATAAGTAATATATGTGAAGTATATGCTACGATTATTGCAAACTAAGATTGTCTGATTTAAGCTGCGAACTTGTATGTTTATCTCTGTGGCATGAAAGTAGTTGCATTTACTATATTAATGTGATGTGGCTGTTGATGCACTTGTTGATTATATCTCTGTTATTGAATGTGAACCATCTATGTTAACAATATTGGCTACGATTATGCTATCTTATGGTTGTAATTGATGATACACACGTGGATGCGAACCTGCTAATGAAACTAAAGTCTGGTTACGTTATAGAACCTTGCGAATCACCCTTCTATGTAGATTTGATAATTTCAGCCTGTGTTATTACCTTCTCTCTCTCAGGGTGTAGAAACCTAGTTCCAGCATCCTCCCATACTGCTTCGGGTGAGACTTTGACCTGCACAAGCGGGTCACTTCCAAAAGGGCCAGTAGTATAGGGGTTTGTTGGCAAACTTTCAACTCTGAAATTGGTTCAAGACCCCTCAAGCCAACAAATGGTTCTGTTGCTGGGACCGGGAGAATTTTGAGGGAGAGATTTGGTAATTCCAAGGCCATATTGGAAGCCTGAAAAGAAAGAAATCGACGAGTGGTGTGAAAAACAAGTTCAGGAATTCACTGTAAAAAAAAAAATCGCAATGCGAACTTAAACGCAGAGGAGGATTTGTGACTGAATTTGTGATTGATCAATTTGTGTCCTACTCAGAAGCGGAGCAAGGGTTCTTTAAGGGTTTCCAGGGTAAGTTTCTAAAAAAATTTCCATTATTGATTAAGATCTTATTGTGCAAAAAGAGTATCCTGTGTAGACATACCGAGTGAATGAGCTCCGATCAAAGTAAGGGTATAACGCGCAGCAGTAAGTATTACAGAACTAACCAAGAGGGAGATCGATCTGTATATAGTCTAGTGACTAATTTTGTTGCACATAGCCCTCCATCAACACCGTCGTCGAGTACTCGTAGGGGAAAGAACTCACCTCCGCCACCACCGGAAGATGATATGACGTCACAGATGAAGTTACCCACGTTCAAGGGTGTGGGGGACGAAGATATGGATCAGTTCTGGTTTGTCACAGGGTCTATATGGATTGCGCAGAATGTAGTGAGTGATGTTGTGAAAAGAGCTCAACTATCTCTTGCTTTTGAAGGAAGGGCCCTGGACTAGTACATGGGATACCTAGACCAGCATGCGAATGTGAGTGTTGAGGATATTAAGAATGCCTTAAAGCAGCAGTTCAAGAAACCTAAGGCCTACTCCCAGATAGTAAATGACTGGAGAGATTTCAAACAAGGCCCATCTAAGTCTATATGGGAAGCCAATCAACGATTGAAAAAAGTAATCAGAGAAGTAGGATTCCAGTATGATGACAGACAACATGCGAAATGGTTCATTTCTATTATGTTGCCCCACCTACGCATACCGATGGGCCACCAAGACATTGAGTCATAGGAGAAGCCGTTGGAGATAGCAATGAAGTTGGAGGCTACGCCACGAGATGAAACCCAGTTGGGTGTACAACAAATCCAAGGCCAGCTGGAAGTAATGCACATGGGGATCCAGAACCTACGAAAGGAGCAAGGAGTAGAAGCTAGCCCCGAAAGATGGTGCATACGATGTAGGACGAATGGTCACACCAAGGACAACTGTCTGCTATTAACAGACTACAGGTAGGCAGGAGGACCTAGCCTACTGCACCCTAGAGAGGTTGCAAGAACAAGTAGACCTGCACTATGGTGTGATGACTGTCGCGTTGCGGGAATGCATGACACCAACCATTGCCCCCACCTTTTCGCTTGTATTCTAGAAGTTAAGCAGCAATGGTGTAGGTTTTGTAGGTCTGTGGAGCATGATGAATAGAGCTACCATACTTATGATCTGATGATAGACCGAGGAAACCTCTATAGGGTAAAGACAGATCCTTCATCACCAAGGACCCCTTCCGGTATTGGGGGCTCCCCCGTTAGGGGTAGGGGAGGGGGTCGAGGCGGAAGCGTAGGTAGAGGAAGAGGCCAACTAATCTGTTATAACTGCGGAGAGATAGGTCACTTTGCAAGGGACTACCCGAACCCTACAAGGCAATCCTGCAGGTATTGCAGGCAGGTGGACCACGTGATCGAGGACTACCCGATTTTGATAGCTAAGGTACAGGAGAAACATCAGACATCTACACAAAATGTGAAAAGGTTATGGCGGAGCCTCGAAATGAGGGACCAGGTATTAATATCATAACCTATAGTGGCCTAGCCACTGGGGAGCGGAAGAAAAAGCTGGGGCAGAGCCTCTGATCAAGAAAGTGGTCATCAAATCAGAACACCTGGATCTATAAAAGGAAATAGAGACCTTTATCACGGCTCGGCAGGATTTCACAGAGGCAGCTACTTCGCGGGTTTCGGCGGCCACCAAAGAAGGATAAGGGGTCCAGCCATTTTTACAAGCATGCATGAAACTGCTGCGCAACTGGTAGGTCATTGAGAACCTCCAGGCACTATTGGATAGTTGCGTGAAGAAGACTAAACTGCCCTTGGAAGTTAAGGATGTAAACACACTATACAAATACAAGAAACGCACTGGTAGGGAAATGTAGCTCACATCACAAATCGGAGACTACGAAATAGAGAAAGTTATTTTGGATCTAGGATCAGATGCGAACGTCCTACCCAAGAAAAAGTGGCTGTGCATGGGAGAACCCAAATTGGAATAGTCCACTATCCAGTTCTGCATGGCCAATTAGCAAAAGATCAGATCGTTAGGAAGGTTATCACAGATTGTAGATATTGCAGGAGTCAAGGTACAAGCCGACTTTGAGGTCATTTAGATTTTGGAAGATCCAGACCCTTACCCTATGCTCCTAGGATTATATTGGGCTATCGACATGGGCGGTATTATCAACTTAAAGAAGAGGAGCATGGTATTTGAGAACAGAGGGGTACGAGTGATAGTCTTCTTAGACTCCACAGAAGGAGAAAGGTATACGGAGACGGTGTGTAGCGACGAGGAGGTAGATCACATCTACAAGTTAAATATGGAGGATGAAGATTGGATCAACCCTACGACTGATAGTATGCTCTGCTGGGACAAAGATAGCGACTCTATGTCTGACTCCGACGGAGAACTGGAAAACTGGCAAAACTGGTTGCACAACGTATCCGTGCTGCGATGGCTCAGGATTACAATGGATTTCCGATGTATCTCCTTAGAGGTACAAGATCTGCCCTACTTTGATGAATCTGGTAGCATTAAGCATTTTTTGCAAGCATTCGAAACCGAAGTTCCAAAGGAATGAAGGTTATGGGCGCTCAATCTCTCCCTCCACGCAACACCTGCGAAGTGGTGGGATGAGCATAAAATAGCGTTCCAGGAATGGGGGTCATGTCGGACTACGTTACTCCTTCATTTCAACCCTCTGTTCCACTTATGCAGGGTACACCTAGATTGGTAATCCGAAGCTGCGCAGACTTGCACAAGATAACTACCGATGGTGGGAAAAGGTGCGTAATTGATAGGTACATCCCCTATAGAAACTCACTCAAGTGGGTGGATACTATGGGAGCTCCAGATCTGGTAGCACCTACAGCTATGAAACAACTGTGCTCGCCCCTCCGCTTTGTAGGAAAAACCAGATAGGAGGACGCATTAATCACAGCGCTTCTAAGAGAGTTGTGTCGCAAGGCCATGTCAGTTCGCAGGGATGTTGAGTGTCAAGGAAGCTCCAAACTAGTAAAGAAGACAATAGGCCCATTCAGAATGAAGATGGAACATCGGCTGGTCCACTGAGCGCACAGGAGGCCTGCTGAACGCACACAAGCGCGCTGGGAGCACAGGTGTGCATTGAGCGCACCAGAGCTATGAAAACTAGACGTTGGGATAGTCAAATAAAGTAAAATGAAAAATCTACCATTGAAAGGAGTGGGCAGCTGGCATTTAATGAGGCGATTGCAGGAGATTTTTTACTGTTTACATTATGGTAAGTTCCAAGTACAGCGTGCCCAACCACTGACCGCCCGCGTTAACTATAAAAAGGGTCGAACAGACCAGACAAGGTTTCTGTATCAGTTGTATAGCTTGTACTTGGCATATCTTACCGTGACCATTTGGTGCTACAAGGCGCTCTATGTTTATAGTGTGTCCTTCATGTCCGAGTAACCTGCACCCTCAGACAGTAGCAACTCAGATTTTATTTTTCGCGCTAGGATGACAGCTATGAACCCGGCTGAACCTTTTGAACCAATGACATCGATAGAACAGGGGACTAAGGAAGTGGTGGAAATCGAGTCTAAGGTGGAAGAGATTCTCTCCATGCTGAGCCGAACCACGAGGAAAGGAAAAGAAATGGTGTAGAGCTCCGAAAAGCCCCCGAAGCCCATGAAATGGGCTGAAGGAAAGCCGTGAACTTCTCCACGACATGCAAAATCCCTGCAGGCAGCTCAGGAGGAAGCACAGCCTGTTGAGCCAATCCACTGGTTACCTCCCTTTTTTCGCCTGTGCAGGACATCGACACGCATGCTAAATAATCTTGATGGCCTAGTCACTTATCTGCAGATACCACTGACCCCAGACGAGGCCCCCATCATTGGCGAACCTTTCGGGAAGCTTCATGAGGTCAAGTTTGATGATCACAACCTAGCCAACTTCGAAGCATTCCCTGAACTAGCACCTGCGTTATACCTCATCGCGATTCATGATGACAATGGAGTTACAGTCGTCCCCCAGCGCTAGGTGCGTGGGCTGGCTGAGTCCGGGCTCCTGAACTTACTCAGGATGCCCCATTTTGGTCATTACAATATTACAGACCAGCTCGCACGATAGTTGCTCGCCCTAATTCACGAAGGGTGCCTGTGGATCCGAGACAGGACTCCTATTGATGATGTGCTTATTCACAGGATTACTGGGATTACTAGGCTCCTAATGAATGGACCAAGCCCCCTGGAGCGAGTGGGTAAGAAATACGAAGGCGAGACTGTTGAATTTGTGCACCAAAATACAAGGTGGAGCGAAATGCCCGAAGCTTTGTCATCAAATCCATCAATGATCCCGCTACGCAGTTGGGCACGATGCTGCTAGCATGCAATTTGATGTGGAAATTCCAAGTCGCCACCGCCCCTGCCTATGTGATCCAGCTAGCCGGCCAATGTGCGAAGGGGGTATGTTTCAATTGGGCTCACTACTTATATGACGAATTTTTTTCCAACGTCCGAGAATCCCAGGACTTCGGGTATGCCTTTTGTTACTCGTGGTTGTTGTTCCTCATAGCATTAGTCACCTGGGAAGCTCCTACAGAGTGTGTCCTCCCTGAGCTTACCCCGGATATGTGTGAAGGAGTCCATTATGCGCACTTGTGGGACTCCAAGGATGCGCAGCGCATAGAGGACAATCAAGTCTTCTAGGTCCTCTTCTAGAGCAGCGTGGCAACTGCCATCAACTCTCGCCCATGCTTATCACCCACAGTCTACGACAAGTACAAGTGCATCAAAACCTTCCAGGTGACCATGCACAATATACAGATTCAGATCCGAAAGGAGAAAGCTTGGACCTCGCTCCCCTATAGGGTCATGGACGAGGAAATTAATAGTGTTATTGCACTCTGGCCCCCACAGTGGAAGATTGGCTTCAAGACCGAAGCGCAGGGCCCCAAAGATGCCAGCACTAGACAAGTAACTCCTCCTATCACTAGTAAGGATATTGGAGGATCCAGCACAAGTATCGGGAAGGACACGGAACCACCTGCGAAGATAGATACGTAGCAGAAGCAGAATATGGAGAAGGATGTCGCTGGAGCCACACAGAAAGATTCATAGCTCAGCTTAGGGACAGAAGGAGGGGATGCATCCCCTTGTGGAACGAAGTGCACAGGCGAACCTGCCAAAGGACCCTAGAAGAAGCAGCGTGCTTAGCGGATAGAACATGATGAAACTGTCACCGTGACCGACGGTGACCTTGAGCAGATTGCTAATGCAGTCTCTCTCACCATGTAGGACTGGTGGGAGGCCCTCGAAGAACAATAGAAGGTTGTGCTCGTCACATTACAGGCCGAGCTCCGCGAACTGCAACTAAAGACGGACACAGTGCACACTAGTGTGACTTTAGTATGAATGCCGCAAGCCACCAACAAAAAGTCACCTCTGCCCTTTTCCTAGTGTTTCCTTTATGATCATTCCATCCGACCTCAACATGCACGTCCATAACTTCCAGGAGGTATAGCTAGACTTAGCCAGACTACCCCAAGATGTGTTGCAGGGGCTCCATACAGGTATATTTCAGGAGATTCAGCACCGGGACCTGCAGATTCACCAACAGCTAGGCATGGCTGAGCAAATGATCATCGAAAGCAACGCCACCATCGCCCTAGCCACCACGCAGCAGAAGGAGCTTGAAAGCTTCATTCACCAGCTCTGCGCAGAAGCTCCTGCAGAGATTTCGGCTACCGCTATGCCCCAGGCAAAGGTTGAGGGGTTGGTCACTGCTTTGAAGGCATCTCGAACTGAAGTTGCAGAGGTTAAGTCATGAATGGAGCAGAAAATTTCTGATCTGCAGGCAAAATTGCAACTCAAAACACCTCCGGAGGTGCGGGCCCAGCGATCTGCACTGGTCACCACCGCCATGAACGTCATCACAGGGCAGATTGTGCAGGGTGCTCAACTACTGGATACTGCTATGCAGATATGGACCAAGTTCCAACGCGATCCGTTCCTACGTGAAATAACCCAAGCCCTGTAGTAGAAAGAGGAGACATTTGAAACTTTGGAAGCCACACTGCCCATGTTGGTTCCTGCTCAGCGCCTAGCCCAATTACGAACCAGCCAAGACCTCCGAGCTGAGATAGAAAAGCTTCAACAGGAAAAAAAAATCCCTCACTGACTGCCTGAAGCCTTGGACTGCTGACGCCCTTAGACTATCACAAGATGCTGATGTAGCCATGAAGCAGCTCAACTAGACTCTAGAAAGTGTCACCGCTGCGACAGAAGGCCCGATTTCACAAAAATTGGTCGACGTCGCCCAGAATGTTGCTGCCTAAAGCGAAGTCGTGCTGCCACCACTGGCTGAAGTGATCAAACTGTTGTAAGCACAGGTGGAGGCCCTAACACCTCAGTGACCCGGAACGAGTCACAAGATTGTGATGGGGGACTGTTGGAATAGGGACTTCTACAAAGCTACGAATCTGGTCCATTTTGTATATTTTTTATTGTATTTAGTCTAACGCAGGGATTTTAGGGTGGGTCAAAGCCCCTAATGCATTGTAGGCGGATCAAGGTAGACCAAGATTCTAAAAACCATGGTTTGCGGACCATTGGATGAGTAGGCTAAAATAGTATAAGTAGTTGAACCTTTTTGAGTTGATAGGTAAAGAATGAATAGAGATTGAAGCGAAGTACGAATTGCTAGATCTGGGTTGGGTTGCTTTGGGTTAGGAATCCTGCTGGTTGTGTGCATGGAGATCCTCTATCCTGCTGCGTGCGGACCTTTTTGGCTGTTTGCGCAGGTGGTATTTGGGGAATGTAAGAATATTTTGGTAAGTAATATATGCGAAGTATATGCTACAATTGTTGTGAACTAAGATTGTTTGATTTAAGCTTCGAACTTTTCTGTTTATCTCTGTGGCATGAAATTAGTTGCATTTAATATATTACTGTGATGTGACTGTTGATGCACTTGCTGATTATATCTCTGTTATTGAATGTGAACCATCTATGTTAACAATATTGGCTGCGATTATGCTATCTTATGGTTTTAATTGATGATACGCACGTGGATGCAAACCTGCTAATGAAACTAGAGTCTGGTTACGTTCTGGAACCTTGCGAATCACCCTTCTGTGTAGATATGATAATTGTGGCCTACGTTATTACCTTCTCTCTCTCAGGGTGTGGAAACCTGGTTCCAGCACCCTCCCATACTGCTTCGGGTGAGACTTTTACCTGCGCAAGCGGGTCACTGCCAAAAGGGCCAGTAGTATAGGGGTTTGTTGGCAAACCTTCACCTCTGAACCTAGGTTAGGACCCCTCGAGCCAACAACATCAATGAGTTCCAATATCAGTAATCATAATAAAAGAAATTACCATTATTTTACCTCCATGGTTCCAAATTCCACATCTAGAAGAATGCATTTGCCATCTCTTTCACTTCTTGGCTTCAACACATCAAATGGTCCACAATGGTTGTTGTTTTGGCTGCAAATATCTTTGGCATCTTGTAACTCTTGTCCATCATCCTCCAGTATTGGCATGCTACTCATGCCATGATTTGAGAATGAAGTCTAATCATGAGCCTCTCACTCAAGAGTGGACCTTCAAAAAATCCTGTGACATCTTGTCACAAACACAACCAACAATCTGAAAAACGCATCATGCAAGAAACATAACTTGACAACATATCCTTTTTCTCCTTCAAAGCAAAAAATGTCACATCATGTGAAAATCGCCATGTACTCTTACATCTTGGTGTCAAAACTCATCGACCAAACATAAGTTGACAAAACATGCCTCTTCAAACAACTGACTCTCAAGTCAAACAAAATCATATACAAAACCTCTCAACTTTCTCACAAGTACAAGAATCCCATTGGCATGTACAAGTACTTAAAGGGCTGAAATGACTAATTTTGTTGTAATAATAGTGAGTCAACATACTCCACTTTCAAACACATTCATGGCGTAAACATGAAACATGAATCATACTTTCAATAGAAAATAAATGCATTCAATTGGAAAGATTTGCATCAATCATCAAAATACATGCAAGGCCTTAATTGGATAAGAAATATAACCATCCCTTACCAAACCATTTCAATGGTGCTTCTTTCAGCTACTCTTCATCATGTGAATCATCCTAACCCACATCATTTATGGAATCCTCCTTTCCATTCTTGTCAAGATATCTCTCCACCTTCTTCAAATGCCATGGATGACTTGTTGGATACAAAGTCCAACACTTGACTACAAGATGACCCTGCTTATGGCAATGAGTGAAAAATAATTGCATCTTCTTTACAACATGGTTTGATTTATCCAATGGACCTTTGGCTTTCTACCTCCTTTGTTTAGAAATTTTCATGTGCATGGTTATCTTCTTCCAACATCTTGAAACAGTATAGGTATTAAAATCACAAAAGGAACATGCAAACTTTCTCCAAATATTAGGTGATGATTTATCATGTTTATCATAATCAAAATCAACTTGATTAAAGGCAGATTTATACCTTGAGCATTCACCTTTGTTGCCTTCTTAAGGAGATGAATTTGATGAGGTAGTGGCTCTCTTAGGAATACCAAAAATGGCTTCAATGACTTCAGAGCTTTCAACATCCTCTTTTTTTCCATTCTCATTAGCTGCATGCTTATGAGAATCTTCTTGCAAAGTGGGTTTAAAACTTTTGCATTCCTCATGAACACAAACTTCGCAAGCTTGAGGTAATAAACATGTAATGAAATTCCTTCTTGAAACACCTTCATGTGCCTCCTTGGCTTTGGATCATTCTCCATCATGTTGTCCATAACCAAGAACCAAATCCCTAGGCCTTTCCTCAACAACAATTGGCTCAACTATGCCTTTTGCATGTTTTCCTAACCATTTACCTTCATAGCTCATTTTCATCAATAATTTGGACCCTATTCCTCTTATGTGTCTTTCAAAAACACCAAAACATTCATATTGAGAGGAAATTGAAGATAAAATTAAATTGCATACCTTTTTTTCATGCACATACTTGGCTAGAGTTTCCTTGGCATCGTGGAGTTGAGTCTCTGTCTCATGCAATCTTGCCAGGTTTTCATTTGCAATATGGAGCCGAGTCTCCATCTCATGCATCTTTTCAAGAATCTCTTGCTTCTCCTCCTTCATGGCAATAAACTACTCTTGAAGTATAATGCTCTCCCTCTTATCTTCATACATCGTTTGCACCATATCATTCATGATGTAGAGCTTCTACAACATCTATTTATCAAAGAGTTTTGCTAAGGAAGATTGACTAGAAATAGTGCTTGATGAAGCTGCCATCACACTTGTAATGCATAAAAAGCTTCTTTTTTGTATTTGAGAGCTAAGTCCTTGTATAAATTAGTATACACTAAGCATGCATACATCTAGATTCCCCTGATCTCACAATATTTAACTTGCAAAATACATAATCATTCCACTGTTAATCTTTTGCGGAAAATTAATTGCAAACACATGTGAAGCATAAATAAAAACAATTGCACATAACACATTTGTTTAATGGGAAAGCCTAAAGCTGAAAACCCCAACTATCATATATTATGTATCATTGATATCATGTAACAATCTCATACAAAGCTTAGTACATCAAGCTCTCAGTACAATCAATCGTCACACACTAACATAGAAGAAATCTACAAATCCATGCACCGATCTCTGCTCTCCTGCTAGCCTACCTCCACTGTGCAATCCCTGTTGAAGAATAGCTCTGAATGAATTCTAATTACCCTTGTCTTGACTACATAATTATCATTGGCAACTCCAATGTATATGTTTATGCAATCAATGCATCACTATGGTCACAACAGATAGTCCATCTTTCCCTTTCACCTATCTCTCCATTGGGTCTCCACTGGAACTGACATGCACTGTAGTTAACTGATGTATTGTTAAGTTGATTAATGATTTATTATTTATGAATTAATTAACTAATTAATTCACTCCACTCTCACTAGTGTATCATTCAGTTAGACTAGATACAACTAGCTCAACTAAGTCTAACTGAGTTAAACTGAATACAACTCCATGAACTACTCTTCCAACTCTGTCATAACTTTGCCACTTCATTTCTAACTAAATCCTCCATGCATGAACCACCAGTAAACCCTAGTAATTGTGTAATTCCTTCAGCCCACTGATTTGACAAATCTGTGCACTGAAACTAAGTGCTCCAAGAGAATAAGTTGTTGTTTATTTTCTGATTATTATTAAGAGCTAATAATAATCGACACTTCTATTTTTAGATCGACAATCTATAAATAGACTTCGTCCAATATTCTAAAAATATAATTTCATCTATTTTCCCAACTTGATCAACCATCCACAAATAGCATCCTGCAACTTCTGAAATATGATCACCATGTCTAAAAATAGACTTGCGCCAAAAATAGCCTGTGGGCCCACTTAGTGAAGGTGACTCTTTTCACTAAGCTCGTCATCTTGTTGAATATCAACACTCCATCTCAACAAGATAGGGATTATCTTTCACCCTGATCCTACCTCTATGGTATTCGAATTTTCTCCTGGTGAGTGCCTTCGTCAGAATATCTGCATCCTAATCCTCCATAGGAATGTACTAGCAACATGATCTTCCGCTGCACACAATCTCTAATATGATGATACCAGATATCAATATGTTTAGATCTATCATGAAACACAGGATTAATCGAGAGTTTAATGCAACTCTAATTATCAAAATGTATCACTGTAGGATCTAAATGTGAACCAAACAAACCAACCAGGATCTTCCTCATCCAGATAGCCTCACATGCAGCTTGACTTGCTGCCATGTATTCTGCTTCCACTAAACTGAGTGCCAAAGATATTTGTTTCCTGCTAAACCAAGAAACTGTCGTAGATCCGATGCTGAAAACCCCTCTTGATGTGCTCCTTCTATTGGTTGGGATACCTGTCCAATCTGCATCCGTAAAGCCATGCAACTTCACCTCATCCGTCTGTCTGTACCATAAGCCATACTCAGATGTGCCCCTGACATATCTCAGGACATGCTTGCCTCCCTTCCAAAAGAGCTTGGTAGGCTTAACCATCGCTTGCGAAAGTTGGTTCACTGCATAGCATATGTCCAGTCTTGTATTAACTAAATACATGAGCGAACCCACCAACTGTTGATAAACAGTGGCATCCACTACCTCTGCCGATGTAGCGTCCTCTTTCCTCCAATTTCTTGGAAGAGGAGTGTCGATAGGCTTGCAGCCTTGCATGTGAAACTTCTCTAGTATCTCCCGGGCATACTTGCCTTAAGACACAAACAATTCACCTTCCCGCTGCCATATTTCCAATCCAAGGAAATAATGAAGGAGGCCCAAATCCTTGATCTCAAACTTCTTTGCAAGATCTGCCTTGCATGAGTGTATCAACTGCTCATCACCCATTAGTATTAAATCATCAACATAAAGAACAATGATTAAAAGCTTACCCTCCACCACGACTTGGTACAGGTTTGCATCCGCCTCACTCTTAGTGAAGCCAATTCCAGTGAAATAGTTGTTGATCCATGTGTACCAAGCACGAGGTGCTTGTTTCAGCCAATACAGTGCTCTTTTGAGCTTGCACACATGCGACTCGTTGCTGAAGATCTAAAATCCTTCAGGCTGCTCAATGTACACCTCTTCCTCAATGATCCCATTAAGGAATGCAATATTCACATCCATCTAATGAATGTGCCAACCCATTTGCACTGAGAGAGCAAGGATGGTCTGTATGGAAGAATACCGTGAGAAGCCCCGAGCAACAAATCTTGCTTTATACTTCTCGACGCTCCCATCAGTAGCTTGTTTTACCTTGTAGATCCATCTTGATCCTACCACTGATTTTCCCACCGGCCTTGGAACAATCTCCCAAGCACTGTTTCTAACAATGGAGTCATGCTCCTCCACCATGGCATCTACCCATGTGAGCTCCTGCACTGCTTCTTCAAAAGAATATGGCTCTGTCACGATACATTTTCTCATAAGAGCCATGTATCCAGTAAATCGGTCAGGTGACTGTCTCTGTCTGCGCTGTGATGTAGGGACTCCTAAATTTTGTGCCACATAAAGCTTCAGTCTCTCAGCTTCTGTGGTTTGCTTTCTGCCTTTTCTGATGTTTGGTTCTGCATGAGTGGACTCCTCCACTCCATGAATCTCCTCCTGTGGTTGATCCACATTCGGAGGCTCATCTTTCGGAACAAGCAATTCCTTCACTACATGCAAGTCTTGCTCCCTCTCAAGCATAGCTTGTGCAGCACCCACAATCGTTCTATTCTTCCTCTCCATGACCTCATTCTGTTGTGGGTTATGAGGCACTATGAGTTCTCTTCGAATTCCTTCTTTTCTACAGAAGTATTTGAATTCTCCCGAGATTTATTCACCACCATTATCACTCCGTAGAGCTTTCACTTGCTTCCTCGACTCCTTCTCCACCAATGCTTTGAACTCACAGAACTTTGAGAACGTTTCACTCTTCTTCTGCATGAAGAAGCTCCATCATCTATGAGAATAGTCATCAACAAATATAACATAATACATGTGTTTTGTTGTTGAAGCAACCAAGAAAGGTCCACACACGTCTGTGTGAATTCTCTCCAGGATCATCGAAGCACGGTTCTCCTTCTCATGAAAGGTGGTCTTCACAAAATTACTCATGGTACATCCCTTGCACTGATCTGACTGTGCAAGAGTACCCTTGGGAAGTCCAGTAGAAATCTGCTGCAAAATCTTCAAGGCACCATGGTGAAGATGGCCCAATCTCCTGTGCCATAATCTTCCCTCATCTCGGCTCACCACTTCTTCTGCTCTGCCCATCATCATGGTAGCAGCCATCTACCTCGACATGAGATTATTAGCTAGTATATCTTCTTCGTTTGACCCATTGTTTTATGTCGAAGGAAGGGGGTTCCCCTCACGAAAACAACATCCTGTGTGATATTTAACATTGCTACGAGACCAAGTTCTTTATGGACTTTGGGGCTGCTAACATCCTTCAACAAGAATGGATTACGGACTCCCTCTCAAAGTAATGGTCGAATGCCAATGTTCGCACTATATCGACCATCGTCGCCCATCTCTATATGCATCTGGAGGTCCTTCTCCTCCAAGTCACTAAACAACTCCTTGTCTCCCGTCATATGGAAAGACGCACCACTATCAAGATACCACACTGATCCCATATAGCTTGAAACCAAGCATGCAATCAAAGACAAATCAAGTTCAAATTGCGAGGCTAAGGCCTCTCCAGTAGCCTTCTTGTTCTTCTTCTTCTGTGGGCAGTTAGTGGCGAAATGCCCATGTTCGTGACGGTGAAAACACTTCACCTTGGAAAAATCTTGCTTCTTGTCTTTAGCTTCGTATTTTGAAGGAAATTTCTTCCCCTTCCTTTTCCTTTCTTTGGTAGCCAAAGCGCAATTATCTTCATCTTCATTCTTCAATGAAGAGCCATCCCTAGTACCCCACCTTATCTCCTCCTGCACAAGATCCGACCAAAGTCGCTCCCATCCTGACAGTTTCTCTTGTCAATTGACAGAGTCTTCTTAGCTATGCCAATTCTTCGGAAGCTTAAGGAGAGCCAAGCTCACCAAGTATTCATCATCAACAGTAACCCCCACACTTCCCAGTTCATCCTTGCAGTGGAAAAACTTCATGAGGTATTTTGGAATACTGTCACCCTTTTCCATTTTTATTTTCCTGAGCTTGTCTTTAAGCGCCAACTTCCTCTGGTCGCTTCTGCTTTGGAAAAAATCTATCAAAGCCTTCCACATTAATAATGGAGTGGCTTTTCCCGGATGCGGGTGGGTAATATGTTTATTGGCACGCAGATGGTCAGGTGGGTTGGCACGTGGCTCATCACCACCGCCACCCTTCCTCGCATGCTCCAGCCCTTTATTACTTCCGTCCAGATCTTAATTGTCGATTTATTGAGGCCCACTCCCCGAAGTTTGCCCGTTCCTTCTTCTGTCATGGCGTTCTCAGACGAACTCATTTGTGTTTCCCCCCTTCGCGTATGCTTCTCCCTTGCTGCTGCTGAGCATCGCTCACGCACCAGCACAGGGTATCGTTGCGCTTTAAGCTGCTGTGTTACCATTCTGCCGGGCTTCCATTTCACCAACTGCTCCTCTTCTCCAACCAGTCATCCGCAAGTTCAAATTGACTTTGTCGTCCCCCCTGCTCATAACACCATGCCTCGTCTTCGCCCGAGAATGCGTTGTAGGAGAGGTGGCTCCAGTGGGCGTGCAATCCGCAGGTCCTCCCCCTCCACTTCAGATTCTTCATCATACTCTTCAGAATTTGGACCTGTCCGCTTTCCTGCTTCGAGGAGAGGTCGTGGAAGGGGACGTGATCAGTTCAATCCAGCTGGGCATTTTCGACTGTCCTCCAGGGCGCATTCTCACCATGCTCGTCTTCATTTCCCCTGCAATATCAGCAACATCCCCCTCCTAGCCACGGTTACCATCGACCTCCGGGCAGTCTCCTCAGGACAGGTCTCCTCGGGTCAAGTCTTGGCTACTCCGGAGGCAGCTCTGGAACCTAAAGAGGAAGCCGAGCACAGCATTCCCCAGAAGGACATCCAGCAGAATGTTATTCCAGGCACGGAAGCCAATATGGGCTTGCAAGCAAGCTCCACTGCTCCAATTGAAGGCGGACCTGCTCGCCAGGATAGTCCTCCTCCTGAAGATGATGATCCTTACAAATTTGGCTGCCTCATTGTTGAGGAAGAACCTCCCTCTTCTCATGAAGTCTAACCAGGTTAGCGCTTCTAGTTTTTTGGTCTCCGTAAGCCTGAAGGTGTTCAATTTCAGTTTGGTGTTCCTGCTTAACTGCATTCCAGCTCTTATGGTCACTCTTTTGTTAAATGGCCGGTCTCCCCTGCGTGGGAGTCATAATCTGGTTTATGTTCTTGTTTTAGCACTGGTCACAGATTGTCGAACTGTTATTTTTGGTTTTGTTATGGATCGAAAATGTAAGAATCTTGCCACTCTCGCTTACTCTATAGGGGTCACTCTGTCAAGGTCTGTTCAATTTCCAGTCATAGAAGTCAATCATCTCTTTGGGACAGATAAGGTCACAGTTCTACAAAGCTCTCATGGTCAGCTTCCAACTTGTTTTGATTGTCAATTATCAGCTTATTATGTAAGAATGCCGCAGCAATGGGCTGGAACTCCTGATGCCTCGGCCTCTCTGTAATTTTATTTTGTATCAATATAGAAGTAGCCATATTCAGAAAGAAAAATAATAATGGAGTGGCTTTCCCGTGAAGGTTGGACACAATATGGTCCTTCACACCTTCCAACAAAATTATTCTTGTCTTTGATGTCTTCTTTTGCCATGTGTCAAGTAATGCAGCATTGCTAGATCTCGGCTTAGGAACATCGCTATCGATGAACTCCTTCAGTCCATTATCCTCCAGCACCGCCTCCATCCTATCCTTCCAGGATATGTAATTTTAGCTCCCATCAAGGGCACAATCCAATCACAACCCATTGAAATACATTTTAATGTATACTCAACTTCTGCACCAAGAATCCTTTGTAGCAAATTCGAATTGTCCACTAGCACAAACTAAAAAATTCCTCACAATTGCAATCTTCAAGAATTAACACTGCTCTGATACCATGTATAAATTAGTATACACTAAGCATGCATACATCTAGATTCCCCTGATCTCACAATATTTAACTTACAAAATATAGAATCATTCCACTGTTAATCTTTTGCAGAAAATTAATTGCAAACACATGTGAGGCATAAATAAAAACAATCGCACATAACACAGTTGTTTAACGGGAAAGCCTGAAGCTGAAAACCCCAACTATCATATATTATGCATCATGGAGATCATGTAACAATCTCATACAAATCTTAGTACATCAAGCTTTCAGTACAATCAATCATCACACACTAACATAGAAAAAATCTGCAAATCCATGCACCGATCTTTGCCCTCCTGCTAGCCTACCTCCACTGCGCAATCCCTACTAAAGAATAGCTCTAAATGAATTCGAATTACCCTTGCCTTGACTACTTAATTATCATTGGCAACTCCAATGTATATGTAGATGCAATCAATGCATCACTATGGTCACAACAGATAGTCCATCTTTCCCTATATCTCTAACTAGATTCTCATACAGGCCCGACATTGACTTGTGGTTAAACTGTATTGTTAAGTTAATGAGTTATTATTTGTGAATTAATTAACTAATTAATTCACTCCTCTCACTAGTGCATCATTAATTTAGACTAGATACAACTAGCTCAACTGAGTTTAACTTCTATTTGAGTTAAACTAAATGATATAACTCATGAATACTGTACTCTTTAAACTCATCATAACTTTGCCACTTTATTTCTAAGCGGGTCCTCCATATGAACCACGGTAAACCCTAGGAATTGCGTGATTCCTTTAGCCTTTGAGATTTGAACAAATACGTACTTGCTGCAAGCTCAGAATTATCATGAGAATAAGTTGATGTTTATTGTCGGATTATTATTAAGAGCTAATAATAATCGACACTTCTATTTTTAGATCGACGATCTATAAATAGACTTCGCCCAATATTCTAAAAAATAGAATTTCATCTATTTTTCCAACTTGACCAACCATCCACAAATAGCATCCTGCAACTTCTGAAATATGATCACCATGTCTAAAAATATACATAGTCTAAAAATAGACTTGTGCCAAAAATAGCCTATGGGCCCACTTAGTGAAGGCGACTCTTTTCACTAAGCTTATCATCTTGTTGAATCTCAATAGTCCTCAACCTTGACCTTCTCTTCACACACATAAACTTGCACACAGTTAAATACTCCTTGCACAATTCAAACCAATAGCTAATTCTTCTAGCTAACCTTTGCTAAAATGAGCTAAATTGTGCTCTGATACCAACTTGATCTGATTATAGGCAAACTAGTTTTGTTGTGCTAGCTCCCTCATTTGTATAAAATAAATTTGTTTAGGATCGTCTCAAATTAGCAAGTTGTGAAAGGGTTTATGTGTCAAGTTTTGTGTCTTTTTTGAGAAATTTATTAAGTAAATTAGTTGTTAAAAACACATGTACAACAAATAAATTGCAGAGAAATAACACACAACAAACACATTACATAATAGCTTATAACAGAGTTCACCCCTCTTGGGCTACATTTCCATGGACCTACTTCAACTAGTTAGGCCCTATTTCGATTAATGGTCAATTCTCTGATTACATGCACCTACAGTGCTCCAATAGCTTTGAAACCTGCTCCATTGGATTTAGAAGACCCAAAGACCTCAAAATAGACTCTTCAAGCTCTGAAAATGGTATTCAAATGGTCTAGGCATGACCCCCTCTCCTGGTGGCCATGGGCTTCTTTAATCTTCAAAGTGGAAAAATCACTTACATAAGTGCTCCAATGCCTTTGAAACCTACACCATCATGCTTAGAGCATCCAAATATTCTAGGAATGACTCTTCTTGAGCCAAAATTGGTCGAAATATGCCAAAGTTATGGCTCATTCAATTTTTCGTAGGAAAACTCCTCCAAATGGAACATCTCCAGTTAAATCTGCCAAAATTGGTAGTGGCGCTGAAAATAGTGGAATGACCAGTTTTTCCGCCAAGTTAAATTCGAATTAATTAATGTTAAGTGGAGGTTAATGGTGGCTTAACACGCTAATGGAAACTTAATTAAATCTGCATTAAAAATGTGATTAGCGCTAACACATGGTTTAAGGGTTAATCAAACCATGTTTAAAATCTTAATCTGCGCCATTAACAAAGCATTTCGCTCTTGGTTCTGCGATGGTCCCGTGGACCAAGGGATGGCCCCTTGGGGATGGCCATTTAAACTCCGTTGAAATCCATTTCAAACGTTAAATACAAAACATGCCCTA
Source organism: Pinus albicaulis (assembly GCA_034641835.2). Classification (NCBI taxonomy): domain Eukaryota; kingdom Viridiplantae; phylum Streptophyta; class Pinopsida; order Pinales; family Pinaceae; genus Pinus; species Pinus albicaulis. The sequence goes on from CM076583.1 coordinate 1,211,519,631, forward strand.
TGTCTATTAAGACTTGCGCTCGTGATATGGTGGTAAGTATGTTGGTTAGTGTGGGGGAGGTCGTAGCTTCAACCCCGACCTCCACCCAGCCATACATAAAAAAAATTACACCATGAAATATTAAAATTCGACTTTAGACTTAGTTCAAACTCGGTCTTTGGGAGGGGCACCTGGCAGCCTCCGGGCTAGCCACGTGTCAACTCCTCATTGGCTCTCCACAAACCAATCAAAAAATTGCCATGTGCCCAGAATTTTGGGCCACTTAGAAATTGACACTTGTCATCTTATCATTGTCCGGAGAAATACCCAAATTTTGACCTTTGACCCAGTTTGACCCTTTTTTTTTTAAATTCGCTTGTTTGGCATGGCGATCAGTAGGCTCTAACTTTCACATACAAACTCTGTTTTGAGTGAAACGAATTGCGCCAGATTCCTGGAGACGGGCCCTATCCAATCATTCTAGTTTGGTGTGATTCTAAGCACTTTGAATTTTCGGAAAATTTTTGCTCCCAATCCGGATTCCGATCATAGGTCTAGTGAATTAAATAAGATTTAATCTACAAGTAGTGATTAATCGGCTAACTGATAATTCGCTATAAATATTTGTTGCATGTCAGTTCTAAGGAAGGCCCAATTGAGAATGAGGTTAAAGGGATGATAACTGGCAGTTGTATAATTAGAAAATTGTATAGGTAAGTTATGTGGAGGCCAAGGATGCATTGTACAATTAATTAGAAGGAATTTCCTATTTAATAGGGAGACAATCCCTCCAAGAATGTGTGAGAAAGGTAGGCGGAGTAGAGGCGGAAAAATGGTTAAGTAATTGATTGATTTTTCCTATATCAGAGTGAGACAGTTGGCAAAGTGCAAGAATTTCTCTGAGAGAGAAAGAATTGTATTGTTTCATTGTCTTGACTTTATACAATATACAGATAGCGGGGTTTTAGGCAGTGTGCTTTCCCTAGATACATCTTGTGTTGTGTAATTGATTGTCTCTTTCTCTTACTTGTTATGTGATTGTGCGATCGTGTTTCGTTTCCACAAATTGTAGAAGGATTCAATACCTTAATTTAGTACATTATAAGATTGGATTGAATCTCATTGTTAGATTTTATACATTGATTTATTTATTCATATTAATCCATTACATACTATCATAGTTGTAAATGATAAAGTTTTTAATATTCATTAATGTCTATGCACATTAAAGATTTTAAGAACAAGACTTCCATTTATATCATAACTTAACCTTTCAAGAAATAATATTTATTAATAAGGGAAGTCTCGAAAAGAACTCAAATCACTCAATTCATTGCTATGTTGAACTTACTTAAGGATAAAATTGACAAAGGTATTAAAAATAATCTAATTGATCATAGAATAGTCACTTAGATTTAGAAAAATAAAGGGAGCAATGGCTAATAATTAGAGATCACCTTTTGAGGATATGTCACTTATTAAGTCTGAAGGGTTAGCTCAATTGGTTCAATCCAGTTGTATAAGCACCTCGCTAATGGGAGGTTATGGGTCAATTCTCCTCGACACTCTTGGGGTTAGGCTAGTCAAATAAGCCAACAAGATTTAAAGTAATCTCTTTAGATGAATTTTCCTAATTTATTTTCGTGGACATAGCGGTCACTAATCTCCTAAATTCATGAACCACATTAAAAAAAAAAGAATATATCACTTATTTTATTATCCTTTTTAATATGCAAATGCAACACATTTAAAGGACATTCCAGGAAGTTCGTTCATGAACCACAAGAGAAAATATATCACTTATTTTATTATCTTTTTAATATCTGAAATGCAACACATTTAAAGGACATTCCAGGAAGTTACAGACAAATTAATTAATATGTAGTAGTTTTCAATCAGAGTCAAGAAATAAGATGAGAGAAGAGTATCACTCACAATAAACCATTCTTCAAATATGAGGCATACCATTTTTGTGGATTTCTTAATGGGTTGAAGCAAAAAGTGCATAATAGCCTAGAAGTGCGCATTAAGCACGAGTGAACCAACAAATTTGTATGACATTATCATCGGTGAACATTTTCTTTCTACCATAGAAAACTTCAAAAATTTTGAGTGCTCTCCAACTAGATATGGAAGGAGACTTTAGTCCATCAACAAATGTCTAACCTACATATCCAACTCTAACAACATGAGGGCTGATAATTTCCATTATTTTAAAACATCAACCACCATCTACCATATGTATACTCAACTTCGAATAACAAATCGAATGAGCAACCTAGATTTCAACACTCACAAGGACTTGCTCCATATATTTAAAAAACGAACAAGTACATAGGAAATAAAAGAATCTAATAAGTTATAACATTGTGTTTTGTAAACAAACATTTTTTTTTTTAATTCAATTAGTTATATGAGTGCGTACTTTATAGTTTGTGTTGAAAGATGGTACAATGATATTCACGAAATAATAATAATAAAATATAATTTAATTTAATTAAAAATTAATAAATATGTATTATTAAAAAATAATAGTTATCACATTAAAATAAATTTAAATAATAATAATTTAGATTCATAATTATAATATTTTTAAAAAATAATGTATAATAAATTAAAAATAATATATATATATATATATATATATATATATATATATATGTGGGCCAAAGCACAAGTGTTTATGCATTATATCATGATTTTAATAAAATTTAATATATATATATATATATATATATATATATATATATATATATATATAATTAAAAACTAATATAAATCTTTATATTAATTCAGCACTTAAATAAATTAGAATTTTCAAATTGTAATTTTTTTTTTTTGGAGATTCACAAGCTTGAAAGTCTTCATCCATCTAAATACTTAATAAATCCGAAGTTAATATAAATCTATGTTAGTTAGTAAAAAAATTAGATACCATATTTAAAATTATAATAAATAACCATTTTGTAAAATAATATTTAAACTTATTTCATAATTTTTATAATTTTCTTTACTTATTTGAATGAAATTTAGTAACCAAATTTAAAATCTTTAAAAACCTATTCAATAAAATCTATTATAATAATATAAAACATAACTATCTTATATCTTTATTTAATTTTTAAATTATTTTAAAAATATAATATTTATTCATTATTTATTTATATATAGGTATAGTCTTACATTTTGGGGTTAGAGTATGTTCTAATACATTTTTTTGGTTAAGAGTTTGTCTTATTTGAATGTAAGGAAATAGATTAATGACCCAAGACTTAAAGGTATTTGGCAAGAGTGAAGGTTTGTCCCGTTATGGTCCACCAATGAGTAATTCCAAGTGACATGGTTTTCCTTGAATAACAATAATAAGTCATCCTGCATTTATGGATAAAAACCACTAATAGTTGTCTCCACTGATGATTTGAAAATTAAGCTATGACAAATTTTTCCACTATTTAAAAAAAATGATTTTTTTTTAATAAAAACATTTTTTTATTATGATTTAAAATGTATTTAAAATATATAAATAAATTTATGTGATTCACCTATTAAATTATATATATTTTATAAATCAAATTAATAATTCTAATAGATCATTAAAACAAAAATAAATTGATTTAAAAAAAAAAAAAAACCAAAACTAACATACATATATATATAAACACACCATGCATTTTTGAATCAAATTAATAATTCCAATGAATCATTAAAAAAAAAAAAAACTAACTGTTTTATATACACCATACATTTTTGAATTATTTTTAATTTTTTAAATGATGATCATTATTGGCTGTGACATTGTTTTGGTTTTACATTCGCTTTATCCACGTCAGCAACTTTATTAGGGTGTGAGTGGGTGAACAAACCATACATCAACTTGTTATGTTTTTGGAGCGTTGAGAATCAAATTCATTTGGTGAGAGTGGGTCAATCACATGGAGCGTTGAAAATCAAATTCAAACTGGTATAACAAACTTCCACCGCCCCACTGGATTTAATTATCCTGATGTGATAATTGTGCTTTTTTAAATGGAAAAGTTAGTGTAGACGGCGTATGATATATAAATTGTGATCTTCTTAAAGTATTATGGGAATTTCCTTTTGTTTTTAAACAGTAATTAATATTGAAATGCATATATATTTAATAAGTATATATAAAAAATATATTAATTGAATTAAGATTGATTGATCGAATAAAATATTGTTTTTTATTTATTTTTAATTTTACTATTAAAATAATATTAATAATATTTTGTATTGATTTAATAAATTGTTTTTAAAAAATATATTTTTAAAAGATTATGTTATTGTTAATAGGTTTTTGGAGTAAGCTTTATGTATCAATTTTATTTGGAAAGTTTTTTATAAGACTGGAATAGTAGTTTTAAATCTTCTAGACTATCCTAGTCTCGAACTTTTATGTCACCCCTATCTCAGTGTCAAATTTTTTATTTTGCTTCAATCCACGATACCACAAGCCTCATTCCAAATTCTTAGCCAAGAAGAATATCAAAACCTTATTTTGACCCTATATTCTTTTAATCAACTGTTCCAGTTACTGAAACATAAATCGGGTCCCATGATGGGATAAGAGGTTTTACCAATTCCCTACTCTTCTAGCAAATTTTACATCAATAAAACTAAGTGAGCCTTCAAATCCTGTATCAAAGAACACATGGATGGCACCAACCACAAGTGCATCACCAAATCCACATTGTTGAACATTGTTTTAACTCTAAATGCTTAATTTTCTTCGATCAAACTAAAATCTTAGCCTTAATTCCCCATTAAACTTCTCTCATTCTTTGCAAAGCCCTCAAAAAAGAAAATGAGACATCCCCGAGTTAATATTCCATTATTGTATATAATTGCAATAAATTAAAAAGGTTGAGAGAAAGGGACATGGATTCCAGTTGCTTGGGGAGGGAGATTGCTCGAGGAATTGGTGATTTTAATTGTATTGGCCATGGATTGGTTGAGAAGTTTAATGAGTTGATTGTGCAATAAATTTAACTGCAAAGATAAGGACATGCCATGTGTCTTTTGTCCCTAACAACAAGCAATAAAGGACAAAATTTAAAAGCACGGGAATGGGTTGTGTTGTCCAAGAATTCGATTGTGTGAAACCTTGGAAAAGACATACGATTGGTCTGTTGGAAGGGGCACAAAAACAAGTCGACGAGGGGGCATATAATTCATTCATGCATGTGCAGTGGGAGGACTAGGTGATGAACAAATAACCCATTCTCTCTCATGCACACATGGTGGAACAAAATAGTGGTGAACACTGGAAGAAAAATTCCTCCAAGGGCAGAGGTGAACAACCAAAGAACAATGCTTAAGGAAATAAGGATTGAGCTCTAGATAAAGTGAACCAACTGAGAACCCTCAAAAAGGCTTTTTGGGTGAAATATTATAGAGAGTAGTGGCTTGCCTAAAGGCTAGAGAACCCAATGGAAGCTTATGGATTGATGAACATACTAGATTGGGAAGAGACACTCAGGTACTTGTGAGGGATGATGAACCACTAGGAGTTTCCTTGGGGTTGAAGCTCTGGTGCTTGACTTGTTGATAAACTACTTAGAGAGGTGGTCTCTTACTCATTGGTAGCTTATCCATTAATGAACCTTCCCTTGATGTGGAATATTTTCTCCTGAAAGTGAGTTGAGACTCTCTCTATTGTGGAATCCTAGCATGGACATTAATCATGTCTGCAAAAGTCTAGGAAAGACTGAGTGGAATCTTGTGCAACTGGTGGATGAAGGTAGAGTGACCTTGTTACATCATGTTTCAGTTCTCAAATACCGGTCAATTTTCCTCTAAAAAACACTCCCCCTCGAGCACTGGAATCTGGATTGCGAGTGATAGCTACAAGTAAATGTGGTTGTAGCTTGTCTAAGGTTGGGTGAGGAGTTGAAGTCCCATTCTTAGTCGGCAAGTCATTGTGTTGCATAAGATAAGTATTTATCTATGTTCATTTGTTTAAATGTCCTATATGTATGTTTTACATTGATTGAAAATTGTATCCGTGATATGAAATTGGGGCTTCATTCATAAAGAGGAATGTCAATGCCATGTATAATGATGTTTAAGGAAAGTATTGTCTTTTTGTGATAAATCTTGGACTGGAATGTACCCTTATAACTGGATAAATGTATGGGTGAAATCTCTTCATTAAAATAAATTATGTGTCTGCTTCGAACTTGAAATTTATTCCAATGGAACGTATATGACCTTCCTATATGAATAAATATATAATTATGTGGATTAGGCTACCATTTTCATATAACTTTAACTCTACATACATGCATATACTAGCATATGAACACTTAGTTCAGCGATGCATTCAAAAGTAAGTTTGGGCTAAAGTAGCACAAGCTCACGAGGGATAGCCTCGAAAGGGCCTGCATATCCCCTTATATTTAAATATTTTGCATCAGAGGCCTCGATGAAGGCCCTTATGTGTGCATTAATAGTTTCCAAGCTCAGGGTTGGAATCCTTGATTCTGAAGCGTCGGACTTTGGAAGGAAATGGCTTAACACTCTTCGAATCCCGTGACTAGGTGTTGCGATTAATCCCTTATATGGGAGAAATCCTAGTTGTTAATGGGTGAGCGCTAATGGTTGTTGGATGGACCCTCGAAGAACACCCCCCGCGAAGTTCCAAGCGAAGACAATTTGATCCCGTCGGGATCTATTTTCCGGGGTGATGTAGTAGTGTCGGGTCGTTGTCGACACCCAGTCAGAAGACTATGGGTGACACCACATTTCCCATGCGATGAGAATTATGTGATTGACAAGGGGGCCCTAGAGCCTTTAGTGGGACCCAAAATTATGCGGTATATGATGTGTAGGGTGTAACAGAGGATGACATCACCTCGAACCCTAGAGATTCTAGACGGAGGGCATGGATGATGGTAGAACCCTTGGGATCTAATCTCGAGGGTGACTTGGTGCGTGCGGCTCGTTTAGTGTGGTCAACCATCACGTGGCATGAACGTTTTCGCTTAAAAGCAAAGGGGGCGGTTAAGCTTATCACTAGCCGTATAATGCCACGTAGGCTGAAAGGTTGTGCCCGGTACTTTCAATGGAGAGCAGGTTTAAAACCTGTTGGGATGATATTCCCGAGGTGATGTGGCCATGGAGGGCCCACACCCGCATAATTCATCTAACTTGTATGCGTGTTATAGGGGGGTCCGTGTGGACCATAGAAATGGGATGATACGTGGCCTTGTATGAGTAGGTCGACAACTATTCTATGGGCACGACGTGGTGCATGTCTGGACAACCATGTGGGTGCTACATCAACGTCACGTGGCAGGTCAATATGGCATGGCACTATCAATAAGCCAATCTTTGAAAGGATATATATTTTGATTTGGGAGTTGGATTGCGTCAAATTTGCGTCAAATTTTATATCAATGGAAAGTTCTAGACAAGATGAATTCAACTATGCCATTTATTTTAAGTTTAGAGAAAATCATAAAAGATAAAAATAGATCCCATTTCTATAACTAAAACTTGAAATAGTAACTACTTTCTTCGATATTTAGTTGAGAATATGAGTACTAGAAGACACATTAAATAAACACCAAAATAACTCCAATAATAATATAGCTATAAACTTAATGAGTCCTCACAACGCCTCATTCATCAACTTGACCTCTAATCTTAACCTTATTGATCCACTCGACCTCTTTCTATTTGTTCTCTAATCCTCAACCAATATCTTAAACCTTTTTCTTTTCTTTTCCATCAATTTTGAGGTGTATTGATCTATTCCTCGGTTGTTCGAGTTCCCTGTTTTTAATTTATTTGTTAATTTCAAAACTTACCTTAAAACTATCTATTTAGTCTTTCTCCTTTAATTCAGATCTTCACAACTTGTTTATCTATATATTCCATATAAATTTTTATTTTTATTTATTCAATATGTTCCTCTTTTTATAACAAGTTTTTAATATAATTTTATTTTATTTATTTACTTTTATTATCATAATTTCTTTTAGCTTATCATATTAATATTTTATCTTCTATTAACTAATAGCTAATTCATTAATTATACGAATAAATATGTCTATTTTTATGTCAATAGACGTGTATATTTTGGAATATGGCTTCCAAAATTTTATTTTAATTATCAATAATTAATAAGTCAATGGTAGTAATTTAACTTCCATATAATATATTAGAATATTCTCAGTAGTATTCACAAATCAAAGGTTGAGATTTATTTTAAAGTAGTTATACCTTTTTGTCATTTTAATTAAATTGATTGTGTATGTGTGTGTTAGATGAACACGAGTTTCGGTTTTTTAGGCATGTGGTATTAATAAGCCGTGGTATGGACTGATGGTATTGTAATAAAGTCTAATTAAACATTAAGAATCTCCATGGTAAAGTAAGGGGTAAGCATGTTTTTTTAAATGTATGTATATGTTTAGCTCATATATTAATTCCTTATATATTATTAATAATAATAATTTAAAATAGTTATAGTTTAGTTAATTTTTATGATTTTTTATAATATTAGCAATGTAAGATGTATCATGATTTAGGTGTTTTGATATCTATTGACATTTATCAACCATTTAATTGATATGCCTACCCTAGTTATATTATTTTTTGTAATACCTCATAAATAATAATAATAATAATAAAGTGTAAGAATAATAACTAATAAATAAATAAAATAATTGCATCGAGGCGCTCTCAAGCCCAGTATGGAAGGAATGTTGTAATGTTATGTAAACATTTTGACTCGGTCAAATTACTAGTGATTTTCGGATTTAGTTTTTGACATCCCATGGTTTTTATTATAATGGCTATCTTTCATATATATATGTATGTATGAAAAAAAACCAGACTAGATCCATCTTAACTTTGTATTTATCAAGTGTCGAGAAGGATCAAACCTCTTAAGGTGCAAACCTTTCTAGGCACTTGATTTATTTATAAAGATAAGTTCCAAATAAATAAATAAAGGAAACTATAAAAACCGTAAGAATAAAGTAAAGTTAATAAAAAGTAAAAAAATATAATAAGCAAGAGTCAATTATGGAAAAAGTTTAGTTAAGAAAAACTCAAGACAAAAATACAAATTTGCATGACACATGGCTTATGTGCATGAAGCTTATCTTTTCATTTTTGGAACAAATAGTTTAATTTAATGGATGAGAAGGAGGATGTGAGGCATTATTTTCCAAAGAGAATTCTAGGATAGAAGGATTCACTAGTTAAGGTATTTGATTGAGAGCTTGGGGGTAGGCAGTTGTAGAAATACATAGTGCAGCTAAGCCAATGGTTGGGCACAGAGTTGTCCCCAAAATGTTGGTTGCAGTTAGCTGGATCTGAATAGCCAAATGGTTCTAAAATTACAAGTAAGTCAATTTTTCATTCTAGAAGTAAGTTTCTCATCTCTCGTGGCTCTAGTAGATTTTAAATTTACTAGCTAAAATATTCATTATGTTGATAATTAATGGCACTAATTTATGTAAATAATTTTACATGTTTTAATTTTAGGTCATTACATATGGTATCAGAGCATGGTTACAACCATCGATACCTATGAGCCCTTGTACCATTATATGCAACTAATATTATATATCTAGATTTAAGTTGTTAAAAATCGTTTAAAGAAATAAATTAGCATTAATAAAGCAATTTTCGCTTTGAATAAAATGTAGATTAAGAAGAAAAAACAATTCTTTGGCAGTTGTCCTTGAACAGTTTGAGCTCCATCGTTACCCATAGTTGCAATTTTAATGGGAGATGACAAACGATGAGACCTTATCTAGTAACTTCTCAACTGCAAAGGATACTACAATGAATCACTTCTAATGGGGATCCCCAAACAATCAAGACTCAAAATATGGATATGTAAGAAATTAAGCATGCATGTGACAATGATCATGGGACACGGAAAATATAAAATATATTAATATGTTACATGACGATGCCTATTTAAAATGTAAGAATACTTTATTTTTTCCCATACATGTTTGATGTACCATAGTATTGGTTATCCACTAATCCAAAGATATCTCAGTTCTTCCAACAAAAGCTAATGGTTTAGACTTTGGACTAAGAGGTGGGGAAAAGAAACAATGTGCGTAAGTGAATAGATCTTCATAAGCCACAAGCAAATTGTTAAGATCTTCATGACTAATATTCTCCAGAAACCTCTTTCCCTGCAATCAGAAATCCGCATGGCACTACAAAATATCTAACAACAGAGTTGGGGCAGAAATTATTAGATCTTGACTTGAGAACTTACATGTAAGGGCCTAGAAGACCTTTCAAAAATAAAGGAATGTATCTTCCACATGGACTGGGGCACTTATATATTGCAATGCAAGACTAGCCTTTTCCTTTGAGATGTCTTCTCGCTCTCCCTGTAGTTCAAGAAAATTTAGCTTGACGGACTAGAAAGGTTAAAAGATGATGTTTCTGTGGATCGAACCTAGGTCACTTGCACCTGAACTTATGTTGATTGTATATTCTACGAATATTTTGAAATTTGACGATTAAGTCAATTGTTTGACCCTCTCTTTACCATTAGATTTCTAAATATTCCTAGAATGTGCAATCCACATAATGTTTCCATATACTTATCATTGTAATACGACAGGGGATTTATCTTAATCGCTCATCACTTTATTCTTTTGTTTGACTACGTTCCTAGCATCTACAACCATTGTTATGTGAGCATTGGCATGAAAATTTCCATGCAAAACACGACCAATTATAACTTGAAACTTTGCACTCAAATAGTGATGCCCATGCTCTCCCTTATCCCAATTATTTTGTCATCTCTCTCCCAGAAGAAAAATATCATGAAATATTTGATGATTGGGCATTTAACCATATTGTTTCCTTAATTCATTGATCGTTGGTTGAATAGTTTTTTAAGAAGCCACATTCCACAAGCTCATCACCCACTCATTTTCATATATCTTGTTTACTACAGCCAATCGTTGCCTCGGTGAAGTATTGATTATTTGCATACAATGAAACACATTCCAATCAAGGTGTTGGTCTTTGAAATGTCTCACAATGTGTAGATTTATGATTAAATTAAATGTGGGGTTCAATATTACAAACACATAATTTTGTAAGTTGATTTGCGTGTGTGTGTGTGTGTGTGTACACCTTCAGCTGGTAACAATTCAGAGTGTTGATATTGTGTAAGAAATTGAAGTGGCCTTGGCACCAAACCAGTAGGAAAGCAGGGAAGCATGAGAACATAGCATCATAATGAGTGATGATAGATATGATAACAGAGTAGGTGTGTTGGCCACCATAAATAAGTAATTAGAAGGCGACAATTGCACAAAACAAAGATATTCTCTTTCTTGCTAATAATTAACATAAAGAGAGCTCATTTGAGTATCAAAAACAAAAAGATTATTTGTAAAGTATTCATATTGGTGAGACATATGGGAGACATATGGGACATAGGCTCATTGCTTCCATGTCATAAGTAAAGGTAAAGTTGGATAGATATAAAAAATTATTTTCTATGGATTTGTGCTCATTGAATCATATTGATGTTTGCTAGAAGCATGTTTGGATTATGTATCCACTCTAACTTTTAAATTTCCTGATATGGAGAATGACAATCATTCATACAAATTCCAAAGAACATAATATCAGATGTTAACAATGTGTTTTTTTTTTTTGAAACCAGTGTTTTTTAATGTTTCCCTTTATTTTCCTTCTATAGCAGTATCTACTCTGAGTGCTTCTTGTGTAGATATAGTGCTAACGCAAGAGAATTGTATTGGATGATTTGCGTAGGAATTTTACATCAAGGCACTTATATAGGCTCAACATTTTGATATTGTGCTTATTTTCTCATTTCATATATGGATCCACATAAAATTGTGTGTGTGTGCATATAAAATCAATAGACACATTAAAAAAGAAGAAAAAAAAAAAAAGGAAGGGCCTTTGTCTTCCTAACTTGTGAAGGGTATTTGTCTTGCAGCTCAAGCAAGTTGAGTTTGTTTTGTTTTTTTGTTTGTTTGTTTTAATTTTTTGTGTGTTTAACTCTACTAGAGATTGATACTAGCTACATCTGTGGAAATCCCACCCATTTCTAGGTGAGCCAATTATCTTTCATGTCGAAATTACTCCTAAGGAGCGAGCATGTCAATATCAGTGGGACTGGAACCCGGGTGGGGAGGATAATAAGAAATCCTTCCTACCACCCAAGCTACACCCAGTTGACAGGTCAAGAAAGTTGATTTATTTTCATAAAGGCACATTAAATAAAGGTTGATATATCACCAAAAAATGCCAAAAAAAATCTCATGTCATCCATTTTGCAAATAAATTAAACTAGGATGTACGAATGCAAGAGTGGGTATAGGTGTGGGTGAGATGTGTCTTAAATTTTATATGAAAATAATATTAAAATAATACTTGACTTGAAAATAATCTTGTAAAGGATAAAAATTATGATGTTGTTTTAAGGGAATAACAAAATAGGTGGTCTAGATATGGTAATAACGATGTTCTTAAGGGTGATTTATTTATCGGTAAATTTGAGAAATTTTATCCACAAACATGAAAATAAATAATTGAAAGTGTGTTTATTCTACAGGTGAGACCATGGCTCCTAAGTGTCGAAGACCAACCCAAGTCACCCCTGAGGTGGAAACCCCACCTCAAGTCGCTGAAGAAATTGTGACTCCGACTAAGCAAGTCATATTACGTTCACTAGCATAAATGACGAACATCTTTAAGGATTGGGTCACCAGTTAGGGTCAAAGTCCAAAAAATGATCAAAGAAAGGGAAGGGATTTGGAACAAAAATAAAGACAATATCCATATTTTCTATCCACTATTGAGGATAGATGAAAAACCCTAGATATTATGAAATAAGTCTGAAAATCCCAATTACCATAGTTCACAAGCTGAGATGGGGGTCTAGTAGCAAAGCCTGGGTGACCGATGTCAAGAGAGCACTTAGTTTTAAGGTATACTCTTTAGTGGAAGAGGCCAAAATAGTGATGAGTCTACTAAAAGGAGAAGCTTTATTATGGTGGTTAAACAAAGAGACTAAGATGCAAGTCACCCATTTACAAGTGAATTGGGAGATGTTTGAGGAAGCCTTTAGAACCATTCACCTGTCAGAGGAATATAAAAACCAAAAAATAGGAGCCTTCCATGCAGTAAGGGAGAATGGTAGATCAATAGAAGGTTATGAAGTTGAATTCTATGCACTGATCCACCATGTGGATTACATAGCGGATGGTAAAAGTCAAGCTAACAGATTTCTACGTGGGCTTGATCCTTTGGTTTGAGTAGAATTCTCCATGTGGAAACACACCACTATGGAAGCAGTCACTAGTTTGGCCAGACAAGTCCAGAGGATGATAAATATAAAAATTCAAATGAAGGATTTTAAAAATATCATGAAGGAACCCTCCAAAGGGGGCATTAGCAGAGTTGGTGGGCACTAGTATGGATTCTAGGGTAGACATAAAAATGTCTTTAGGATTGGTAGTGCAATTTTCAGGTTTCCTTCAAAAGGATGTAGGGGTAAACCCTACTTGAAAAGAACTAATGGTAGAGGCAGAGGAGATAGTGGCCATGGACAAGGACAAATCCAGAATCAATGTCAATTGCAATGCTTGGAATGTAGAGGTCCATATTACAAAAATGATTGTCAAAAGTATCAAGATGGGCTTAGACAATAAGGAAATAAAGAAAAAGGAGAAAAACCACATGCCCAACATTGAATTCATGCCACCATAAACCATTACTAGACTGAGCACCAAGCCACAATTTTGGAGTCCAAAAGTATGATAAATAAATTCCTCTTTCCATGTTAATTGATTCAAGTGCCATTGATAGTTCTATTTCCCCTTTAGCCCTAATTAGATGAGGATTGATAGATCATGGTCAAAGTGAGGTTAGGATGGTATAAATGACATTTGATTCTCGATAATCATTAGGCTCACTGGAAAAGGATTGTATTGTTAACATTGGGGGATGTGATACCAAATTGGACAAGTATAACATGTATTTGGGAACCTACGAATTAATTATAGGAATGTATTGGCTTCAATATCATCGAGAATTAGTGGACTATTATAAAAAATATGATTCTCTTCCAAAATGACCAAGGATAACCCACAATAATTGAGAGAATTAGGCATGATGTTGCCTTATGCCTCATTTCATCTAGGAAGGTTAAGAAGTGTATTGGGAAAGGGTGCAAGATTTATGTAGTGGAGATGTTTGATGTTGAACGAAACTCCTCTTATAAGTTGCACCTAATACTTTCTAAATTTTCAAATATATTTCCTCCAAATTTGTTAGGCTTGCCTCCTATTCAAGAAATTGATTTCTCCATTTCCTTAAAACCTAGAAAAAAACTCATATCAAAAACATATTATTGAGTTATTTTCTCGGAACTTCTTGATGAAGGATTGATCTAACCTAGTGTATCACTTTGGGAAGCACTCGTGATATTTGTGAAGAAGAAAGTTGGAACCCTTAGGTTATGTAGTGACTATCATGTGCTAAAAATATCTAGCATTAGAAACAAGTATGCCATGCCTTGCATCAATGACATCTTTGATTAACTACAAGGAGCTTAAATATTCTCCAATATATACTTGTGGTCATGATATCAACAACTAAGAATTAAAGAGGAGGACATACCAAAGATTACATTCATAACAAGATATGGACATTATGAATATATTGTAATGTAATTTGGGTTGGCCAATGTTACAACAACATTCATGAAATTAATTAATAATGTGTTCCATAAATTTTTGGATCGTTTTGTCCAAGTATCCCTAGATGAAATCCTCACTTAATCTCAAAATGAATGGGGGCATCAAGAGCACTTGATGTTGGTACTTCAATGCCTTAGAGAAGATACATTATATGGAAAACTTACTAAATGTTCCTTCTTTGAGAAAAAATATAATATATATGCCATACCATTAGTAGGGAAGGCATTACGGTATATTGTAGTAAAATTGAAACTATAATTGACTTGCTTACTCCTAAGAATATTAAATAAGTACACAACTTTATGGGTTTGTCAAGATATTATAGAAGATTTGTGGAAGAGTTCTTGCAAAATTCTAATCCCATCACAACCCTCCAAGGGAAAGGGGTTAAGTTTGAATGGACAAGTGAGTGCGAGGAATCATTTAACGAGAAAAAAGGTCAGTTGATAATTTCCCCAATCTTAAGGGTGCCTAACATGGACAAGGACTTTTGTGTATGAATAAATGCATCAAGGGAAGGGTATGAATAAATGCATCAAGGGAAGGGTTAGGCACATTCTTGATGCAAGAAGGAGTTATTGTTTGTGCTTTGCGTAAAATTAAGACCCACAAAATAAATTAAACCACTCATGATATAGAATTAGTTGAAGTTGTAATGGCCTTGAAATTATGGATATATTATCTAGTGGGATGTCAATTCAAATTAAAAATGCATCACAAGAGCCTTGAGCATATATTCACGCAAAATAACCTTAGTGCTCGGCAATGATATTGGAGTGCGTTATTTAATGAATATGAATTCAGGGTATCCTTCATAAAAGGAAAGGAAAATAAGGTTTCAGATTCTTTAAGTAGAAGACCCAAAGTTCATTCAATACTATCATTAAAACTAAACCTAAGAGTATGGATCTTAAACCACCTTATATGAGACCAATGATACCAATGAATAAAATCTACCTTACAAGAGGGAATACTAGTGGCATGAAAGTGGGAAGGATACACATCAGAGAATGATGGATTATAATGATATAAAGGTAATATGTTTGTGTCAAACGATGACAGACTTAGGAGGTTTATAATGAAAAAATCCCACCAAGCCCCTTAAGCTGCACATCATGGAGTAAAGAAAATGTATGCGAACTTGAAAAGGCTCTTTTTCTGGGAATGAATGAAAATATATATAACATAGTTCCTCGCCCAATGTTTAGAATGTCAGTAGGCTGTGCCAAAACATTGTTACCCTGTAGGCATACTACAACCCTGTGATATACCAGTGAGTAAGTGGGAATTTTTTTTAATGGATTTTTGGGAGGATTACCCATGACCTCCCAGAGAAATTAATACATTATGGTCATTGTTGATAAACTAACTAAGAGTGCCCACTTAATCCCAATTGAGAGAAAGTTTGAGGCAACAACCATTGCTTAATTTTTCCTAAAAGAGATAATTTTCCTTCATGGAGTACCTCAAAAAATTATATCAAATTGAGATTCATGTTTTAATTCCAGATTATTTCAAAGCATTCTACAATATATGGGAACACAACTTGAATTTAGTTTTGACTCAAGTTCAATCTATACTGCACATCAAAAAAACCCATAATCACTGGCCTTTCTGGCAACGACCTATAAGTAGATCGTAGTCTCGCCTGAAGTGACAATGGGTGGATGCAGAACTGTGTTTCTACAGCCTTGAGGGACTGGGAGGTGTGGTATTATTATGCTATCTTATTCTTAGCACTTATAAATCACTTCGCTGCATTAGATTAATCACTTAAACTTGCCATATAAAACCATAAACCATAATTGTGCCGAAGTAAAATGCAACTATAATAACTACTATGCTACAACAAATAATAAGAAAATATACACATCAATCACACAAGAACACCAAAATACCATCCACAAAAACTGTTTCTTAATACAATGAATCTTTGAATACAACCAGTTCTTGACCTGCGCACTAAGTTGTAGGCTATCTGCGCACTCAGTTGTAGACTCTTCTCCAGGCCTCTGTGCACTCAAGTGTAGAGCCTCTCATTTGCTACCAAAATTATAGATTACAACATGCGTATCATTCTGATCGATTCCATTATGATGATCCTATTGTTCTACCCTATATATACTATTACATTATAGGATTACATCATCAAAATACCATGGTCCAAATACCATGGAATCCTTAAAACAAGAAGCTATGGCCCCAAATCCATCGATCCCTTACCCACCCTGAAGCCCTTACAACTCCTCACAATATATTTAAAATTATCCACTACGTGGTAAACTTCATGCTATGCCCCATAAAATGCAGATTATTTTCCAAAATCTAGGCCAAGTTGGGCTCCGCCCAATAGGCCCCCAACACTCACATGTGACTCATACCGAGTCACTCAATCGATTTACCTCTGATCTTTGCTGAAATGTTGTTGTAGATGTTGTTGAACTTCTACAAAATGTCTGTGACTTAATTCTCTTCGTTGTACACTTCCTCCAGCAATGCTTGTATCGCTGGTCCCATAGCCTTCTGCATCATTGTCTCCTCTCTCTTTCGAAGCCCTTGAAGCTTCTCACCCACTACTTGGGATAGTTGGAGAGCCTCATCCTACCATAGCTGAGTTCTCTCTGTTAGAATTTTCTCTTCCTTCCTCGACTCCTCTATCTTCTTATAAAGTGCATTTCCCTCATTGAATTTTGTGAGCTTTTGTGAAATTCGTAAGGTTCTCACAGTTGCCTGAATCTCATCCAGCTATTGTTGCTTCTACTGAATATCATCATGTAATCTTTGTGCATTTGGACCTTCCTACAGCGAAGTCCAAATTTGTAATCTCTCATCCAATAGCTTCTCACAATATGCCATTTTTGCAGAGATGTCGGCCACTGCAACCTCTAGGTCAGTCTCCCTTGGCTCTCATACTTCCTTTGGTGTGGTTAGTTGTAGCTTCATCTATAGCTCGCTGATTTTTATCTCATATTGAAATTGTCTGTCCACAGTCTTATTCTTGTATTCTTTTACTACAAGGTTGAGCTTCAGGACCTTGTCCTCCGCTAGTTCCTCTTCTCGGACATCAATGTTTGGAACCTCATGACATGTTGCTTCAACCACTTCCTTCAGCTTTTTTTGTTTCCAGACTACTTGATCCTTCTCTTGGCTCACCTGGTCGAGCCTCTGCTACAATGAAGCTCACTCTCTCTCTACTTTAGTTTTCATATTTGAAGTAAGTTGTTCGTGTTGCTTCAACTTATCTATTATCTCTTGATGCAGCTCATGTAATCTATTAAGTGGCACTGCTGCGATGTTCATGTTCACATACCTTCATTATTTCGCCTGCTACTATTCCTTGGAAGAGTCAAACTGCAGGGCTTTAGCAGGTATCCACGCTCCAAGTACAGGCTCTACTAGTCTTTCTTCTCGAAACTTTTCCTTTTCCTACACTGGATGTCTGATTGTCTATGCTAATGTATTTAGTTCTACAATTCGCTCCTCGACACCTGTTATAAATGCGTTGTAGTGATCCTCTAACTTGTTCCATGGTTCTGCCATTTATTACTAAATTCTATCCCAAATCTGATCTAATTCCCCATTAGTGAGGACCGATGGCATTATGTCATTTGTCTTGTTTTCCATCTGCTTCTTTTTTCTTCTTTTGGCAGCTTCGGTGTGTGATTTCCTCTTTTCTATGACAAATGGGTTTGTATCTGTCTTTTCAGACTCTTTGTTCTGCTCATCACCTCCAAGAGGATCCTGGTGACCCTCATTGTGTTGCTCCTCTTTTTTTGACTCCTGCTCATCCTTGTCCTTCCCACTCCCTTCCCTGTGCTACGTCGTGTCCTTCTCTGTCTCCAACGCAATGATCCACTATGCGGGCCACTTCTCTCTCTGTTCTAGGAGATCATATTTTGTCACTAAATATGGCAGGGGATGTCATGTCTTCGTTGTGTCCCTGTGAGCCTATATGTAAATTTTGTGGAAGTCAGCCTTAAACTTCACGACAATGCTATATTGCTCGCATAGGCTTGGTGAAAGGCAAGGGTGTTGGTTCACCAACATGTGTAAGTCCATATGATATAAAATGAAAAATATTATTTTTTCCTATGCTCACATCGGTTTAGGGGTATACCACAATGAGGCACACCGCACGGCTTCACAAACATCTGAGGATACTGGAGGGACTATGAATCTTCCATCTCTTTCCATGCAAGCATCGCAATAATCAAAATTAACCATGCGTAGTGAAATGAAGTACCTTTCTCCTCAACCTTGTAGTAGTCGTCCAAAAATCTTTGCATATATATGTGGTTGAGTTGTACTGAACCCCATTAGTGCACTATGTAGCTAATGAAACCACCAGTGTAGGGACTTCATTATCCCGACACTTCCTCATGATTTTTCCATCCAATATATGTGTAGTGAAGCGAACTCCCTGGTCATCACTTGAGTTGATATCATAACCTCGATTCCCTTTCATTAGTCCAAATTTCTTCTTCATGTTATTTTCTATGGCTCTGTCTTGATCTTTCCCAACAAACTCCTCTGTCAAGTTCAACCTTTGATAAGGAAGTCTCGTGATTCTACATATTAGCATTGGGTCGATAGGGATCCTCTTCCCCATCCACAGGCATCCAGCGTGCACCAGCACGAGCAATTGTCTCACACAAGATGTGTTCCTAGACTTCTACCGAAGTGTGACACATTCAAAAATTCAGCAAGCCTGACTGTGCCAACCCAACTGCCCATTGTTGTGGTTCTAACCTCGTCACACCACTCTCAAGGTAGTTCACTTGTTTTAAGTATCTGCCTAGTGTGAACTGTAGATATTTTTTTATGTCATTGAAATCATTGTCCACAAAATTCAATTGCAGAATCTTTCCAAGGTTTTCCCCAATAAATCACACTAACTCTGAAAATAAGGGTGTGAGGGTGCCATAATTTTCGTCCTTCGACTTTGTGACTGGTTTTTCATGCATTTTCTTAGTGGAATATATGGTGGGAGAGGCGATGGAAATGTAGTGTCATCTGTTTCCATTTGCACTAGCTTTTTTATTCCTCACTATCTCTCACCTGTTCAGGTTCTTACTGAGGCTCAATAGGTTTCTTTTCATATTTCTTCTTCGTCCTCTATTCTTTATTCATTTTCTTCCATGGGGGTCTGTGTTATGTGTGTGATGATGTTTCTATGGGTGGTGGTGCTGCTATGGGCATCTCAGATGATATTGCAGGTATATCAGACGCTATTGCAACTGCTTCCATGATTTCGACTAAGCCCTTCTCTCTGAATATACAAATAAAATCCTCATTATTCATACGATAATGAAAATTTCTGAAACTTCTCCACACGTAGAATTATTTGAGCTCTTAAGACAACAAAGTGCCAATTATGGGCGGGATGTGACTTTTTATAACAAATGTAAATTTCTAACCCCACAATTAGCTCAATTTGTGATCATTAATTGCATATTTATTTCTAGATATAATCGATCTATCCTCATAAAATCATCTTTCTGTGTCTTTCAACGACAAATTTTCCTTTTTAACGGTCATATTTTTTTGGCAAACTTTGATGCATCCCATATTGTAGCGAAGCAATCCTTCTTGCGAACTTCAACATAATCCAAACTGTAGCGAAGTAACTACCTATGTCAAAGCTCTTTCTCTGCAGCATATTTTATATTCTACTGCCCACTTTCAACTGGAGGTGGCACTAATAATTTTCTCCTTTATTTAGAGCGAAGTTGTATTGGTAGGGTTGTCCTTGTACAACTTCAACCTGCTTCCATTTACTCTTCCTTGAACCAATTCACCATTTAAATTTGCTAATTGAACTGTGCCTCCATCAGTAATATGATTGATAATGTATGGGCCCAACCAATGTATCTTGAATTTTCCTGGAAATTTTACAAACTTACTGTCATATAGGAGAACAAGGTCCCCTACCTAGAACTTCTTCTTCTTAATATGTTTGTCATGCCAAGCCTTTTCTCTTGCTTTATGTACCTGCTTATGGAATCCTGCTATAAATCTATTTTCCTCCAAAGCAAGCAATTGCGACATTCTTTCCTCCATTATATCAAGGTCTACCATATCTGTAAAAATTTCAATCCTTAAGCTAGGCACGATGTACTCCATAGGCATCACAGCTTATTGCTGATAAACTAACTAGAAGGGTGTCTAACCTATCAAATTCTTACATGTGGTCCTATAAGCCCATAATATTGCCGGAATTATAAGTTCCCAGACATCTCTATTAACATTGCATACCTTATTAAGTGCATTTTCCAAAATCTTATTAAATGCTTCCATTGTTCCATTTCCCTGAGGGTGATAAGGGGCACACTTATGATGATAAACTTGGAACTCCTTAGTCAATACTTCAATAGTATTATTTAGGAAGTGTGAACCTTAGTCACTAATCAAAATCTTCAGACATCCAAATCTAGACAATATATATTCAAAAATAAACTTCGCAGCAGTAATTGTGCTACAGTCCTTACTCGTTGTGCTTTGACTCATATTGTCAAGTAATTAGTCATTTTAATTATGTACCTTGCACCAGTCCTCTTTCCAGGTGAGTTGATGGGTCCACCAAAATCAATGACCCACTTATCAAAGGCATGCAATGTAACTTATGGTACCAAAGGCATCTCATCTCTTCTAGAAGCCTTCCCTGTGCTTTAACACACATCAGATGCTCGACAATACTCCTTCGCAGCTTTATGTAGTGTATGCCACCACAACCCCACTTTCAAAATATTCTACGTGGTAGCTTTTCTTGCATATTTTCCACTAGCTACGCCCCCTTGAGCCTCTGATAGAATCATATGTCTTTCATATTCAACGAAATATCTGTGTAGTATATCATCTAGTCCCATCTTATATAACTGTCATGCTATTAATGAAAATGCAGTTGCCTTAACCACTAATTATTTCTTTTTCTATGTAGTATACTCTGAAGGAGCCATTCCTGTGGTAAAAAACTGAATGATATCTGCAAAATGGTCATCTGCCACTCTGATTGCAAATGGCTGTGCATCAGGGAGTTTATCTTTTATGTTGGTTTATTCTTCCCCTATTTCCAGTTTTGACATACGGTCACATCCTACATTCAGTTGGGCCTAGTTTAACAATGATCTCAAAGTCATATTCATGGAATAACAGTAACCATCTACAAATATTTCCTCCTAAGACAGTCTTATTAACCAAATACTTCAGTGCAGAATGATCTCTAAACATTTTGAAGTGTGACCCCATAAAATAGTATCTAAACTTCTGCAAAGCATACACCATGGCCAGTCCTTCCCTTTATGTAGTGGTGTAATTATTTTCTGCTTTAAATAACTTTCTACTTGCAAAATATATAGGATGATCAATCTCTCCTGCACCAAGTTGTGCCAACACCACTTCCAAAGCTATACAAGAGGCATCCACATGGACATGGAATTCCTTATTCTAATCAGGGAACACTAGTATAGGTGTATCTACCATTTTTTTTTTCAATATGTCGAGGTTCTTCTGACACTCTTCATTCCATTGAAAATTTATATCCTTCTTCAACAATTTCTCCATAGGTGCAGTGATTTGAGCATATCCCTTGATGAACCTCCTGTAATACCGAGTATGTCCCAACATACTGAAAATCTATTTTATTGTCTTAGGTGGAGGAAAGTTCACAATGATAGCAATCTTAGCAAGGTCCACCATTAGTTCTTGCTTACAGACAATATGTCCCATTAATATGTCTAAAGGTACAAAAAATATGCACTTCTTTTGGTTCATAGAGAACCGATATTGTCTACATGTGTCGAGCATAAGTCTTAAACTTCCAAAATGTTTTCTTAACAATTCGAATATTGTCCAATCATCAAAATATACCTCTAAAAACTTGTGGTTGTACTCCTTAAAAGTTGTCACCACCACCCTAGAAAATATAGCAGGCGAATTTTTTAATCCAAAAGGCATTACTGTGTATTGATATGAGTCCCATTCTGTAGAAAATGTAGTCTTATGTCGATCTTCAAGTGCAACCCTAATCTGATGATAACCTGAGAATCCTGACCTCCCACATTTTCTAGCACTTTGTTTGTGAAAGGGGTAGGGTAAGGATCATGTAAACATGCATCATTCAACTTCCTCAAATCAACACAGATATTAATTTCTCCTTGAGTATTCTTCTCTTGCACCACCACAGGACTCACCCATTCTAATTCTTTTACAGGTTCAATAATTCCTGCTGCTATCATCTTATCAATCTCTACTTTCACTTTCTCCTTATACTTTAGGTTCATCCTGTCAGGTCTTTGTTTGACTGGCTTCGCATCCGACTTAAGGGGAATCTTCATGACTCCTATATCTCCTACTATACCCTTCATTTCTGAAAATTTTGTGGGAAACAATTCTTGATATTCATGAAGTAACTCTGTAACTTTATTGATTGTCTTCTCATCCCAGTAATCTCCTATTGTTGCAAACTTGGGTTCCTTCTCTGATCCCATGTTTACCTTCTTGATCTTCATTGGCTTCGTTGTGTCTAGTATCTCTACCTCATGTATAGTTACTTCGTGGTATCCTTTTGACTCTGTTATGTCGATGTTGTGAGGATCTTATTCTTCATCTATAGTAAGGTTATAGCAGTCCAATGCATTTTCTATCTGTGTAACCCAATCATATTGTTGTCATGTCAGTGAGGTTACATTCACAAATATCTTCTTCTTGACTGTCTGAAGGGATAAATCTAGGTATGGGAAATCATCCTCTTAGTTGAATGTTAATATGAAGCCATCAACCATGTCTGCCCAATTCTTGGTACCATGTTGAAGCTTTGTTTCTAGGTACCAATTATTAGGGATTGTCTCTAATGTATGAATGAATCCATGTACCCATTCTTGTTGTGGAATCTCCTTCAATGTTGTAGTGCATAGCTGGATATGCTTCCTAGGATTAGTTTGACCATCATATTTTATCTCCATCTTTGTATCTATCTGTCCAAACCTTATCCACATCAGTCTTTGACATTCCTGCCATCCTCATATATTTTTCTTGTGTGCATTCCACCATATATCAGGTGTAACTTTCAAGGCTATATCCGGGGCTGAAAACCTTTTATTTTATAGAACTCGTTCTTCATAATCATTAAGGAAATTTATTACATCACCTAAGCCATCATAAGAAGGCAGGTTACATACCTCAAATATCATACAATGAATTTATTTGGTGATTCTTAAACAACGCCTTGTGGATACTTCATGCAACCTATTATGCCAGTTCTCTAACTCTTATTTTGAATATGAGGTACAAGAACTATCATGCTCCCAAATCAACTTTCCCTCTGCATTAGGGTTAAGAAAATCCCATTCCTTCGCTTCCATTTGATAGATATTTTCTATGTCAATTGTGTAGTATTCTTCTTTGACTGGTTTTGTGTATCTTACTCCTTTTGATGGATCCAAGGGCACAATTACTCTCATATTGTTTCCTTCAAATATAATTTGTCTCTTCTTTAGATTAATTGTTGAGCCCCAAGATTGTTCTTTCTTCCATCATACTTCACCCCATTTTCCTTTGTCCATTGTTATCCCAGGCCCAAATGATCAATGAAATTAGTTAAAATTACTTTTAGAATGAATAACATGGCTAACTTGCTAAGTTTTGTGATTTTGTCATTGTAATGCATTTTTACTTCGAAACTAGCTACATAATGCGACATTCGCGACAGCTAACGCCAATTCTACGAAATTTGTCTTCACGTTCGAAACATGTTCCGGGTGTCCTCTCGGGAAGAAGCACATGGAGGTATTCCACATCATGTCCTCATCGTTCTTTGCTCACCATGAAGAATGAACCGAATTACGGGACGTGGTTTTGGTACGTGGGAACTCATTTAAGGAGGCGGACTCTAATAGGACTAGGACGGTCCAGATGTCCCCCTTTGTCCACCTCTCTGAAACGCTGCCATCTTTGGAGTTCTAGTGGATACGATATGAAAAGACAATGATCCCAGTATTG
Organism: Pinus albicaulis; assembly: GCA_034641835.2. Taxonomy (NCBI): domain Eukaryota; kingdom Viridiplantae; phylum Streptophyta; class Pinopsida; order Pinales; family Pinaceae; genus Pinus; species Pinus albicaulis. Next base: position 1,211,544,359 of record CM076583.1, read on the forward strand.
TTGCAAGTTACATTTATGAAGATTTGATATAAATGCACTCGGGAAACCGAGAGGCTAGCTCTAGGTTTTGCTTAGATTTCAGGGATTGACTGCTATATTTATGAAGACCGAGAATACTCTGTTTCAAGTTATTTTCTTTTAATGAAGAAGACAACATTGCTTTGAATGCGTTGAGTTGATTTTGAGTTAGATTCCGTCTGGTGGTAGAGGGCCCCTGCCTCCTGAACGACTTTACTTTCGTAATTTAGATAAGTATCTTAGTCGTTTTCACGTTTTTGAAGTTTGAGTTCATAGTTAATTTCATTAGTCACTATAGCTATACTTGTTCTAAGAAACTCTTCCAAAATATCATGATAATGAATGAGAAATGGCTGTAGTGTTATAGATTTTAATTGCAATTTCTTTTGTTCATTATCACAGTTGAACTTATTCTAGTAAAATCTTCCAAAAAATCATTATGATGGCTAAGGCATGACTGTGATACTGAAGGTTTCAGTTGTTTGTTTACACTAAGTAGCATAGCTTATCTTACTCTTAAAACGCTCTTCCAAAACATCATAACAATGGGTAGGAAATAGCTGTGATGTCTTAGTTTTTAATTGTAATTTCTTTCAGTCTTTATGTTTGCATTTGCATTGAATTGTACAGCCAGGATTGTTCTAACAAGCTCTTCCAAAATACCATTCATGATGGACAAAATAGGCTGTAGAATCCCATAGATTAATTGCATGATAACCTAGTTAGGGTACTCCGGATTATAATTGCATTCAATTCATGCTCTGTTATTTCGTTTTAAGTTTGATAATGGCTTGTTAGTTTAGCACTGTTTACTGTAGACTGGTAGCACTTTAGTCCAGTTCTAGCTTAGCTCACTGTATGTACATTCCACATTTAGTTGTCATTCATTACATATTAATTTACATTAGTTGTTAAACTTAAACACCACGGCCTTCATTATTTACAAAACTTCTTTTGTTCCAAACCTATATTAACTCATAATCATCCGGACAGAAGACAGTATCAGCCCAAGGCCTGAAGTACTTTTGCAACCTTTTTGCCATTTCATAAACAAAGCCTTTCCTCAAAAGACTACTTTAAAAAGAAATCTATAACTTTTGAAGTAAGGTTTAGTGATGTTAAACTAAGTTGCAGAATAGAATTAGGAGCTAGTCTTAGAGTAGATATCTTATGATGTTACCAATGTTCTTCTCCAAATATGCTTCAACAAACCTTTAATCATGGATAATATGTTGTATCATTATAAGCTGATTGTTTAATTGTTTAGTGAGGAGAATTTGTATACTTAGCTGCCCATTTCTCAAGCTCTTCCAAAATACCTTTAATGAAAGAATTGGACAAGTTAAGTTTATGTTTTGATTCATTTTCTTGAAGTCATTATCAAGCTTTGTATTATGCTTAGTCATAGTTTAGGTTTGGTTCTGTTTCAGTATTTTCATTTTCATTTGTCATTTGTCATCAACAAATTAGGCTTCACTCTGTTTTTAACCAGTAGCTTCTTTCCACCTGCATTTAGTTCCTCTTCTTGTAAACATAAAAACATCAAAAGACCAAAAACATCATAAAACACTAAACACAACGCATTAAGAAACAAACACCTAGGCACATACAGTGCACTTCACTTCAGCAGTTTACCAACCCTGGTTGACAATTAAATGAAATCAATTTAGGAGACTAGGTTGAGCCCAAACATTTTGGCGCCGTTGCCGGGGAAGTGAAAACTAGGTAACCTTTGTTTCTTAACTCCCAAAAACAATTATATGCGTAGAGAGAGAGACTCAAGGGGTAGATTCATAAGCAGCAGAAGCAGAAGTTTGATTCCTATAACACCACTTGTTTCACCTAGACCAAGAGCTAGTACACCTTCAACTCAGACCCACATTCCATCCTTTACTGATCCTAGACTTCTAGAAGACCTAAGATCAGATATTCCATTAGAGAAACCTTCCACTTCATCCACTGAACCTGCCTTAGAAGAAGATCCAAAGACTCCTGTTAGGGACACAAACTTTTCCACTTCCACGGGAGAATCAACCATGGCAGAAGAAGGGGGAGGAGGAGTCTTTAATGGAGAACACACATTATTTGGAGGTAGAGGTAGAGGTAGAGGAGAAGGAGGTAGAGGTGCAGAAGGAGGAAGAGGTAGAAGAGAAATGGGAAGCTCTTTTGGGTTTCCTATAATTGATGAAGAAACCAATACAACCATGAAAAATATTTCACCCTCTGTCCTTCCAAACTTCTATGGACTTAAAAATGAAGATCCTGAAACCTTCCTATTTGAATTTGAAATCCTGTGTAGAACTTATGACTACTTACAAGATGCTCAAAAACTTAAACTATTTCCTTCAACATTGAAAGGAGCATCATTGAAGTGGTTTATGAGTTTGATCAACAGTTCTATTAGGACATGGGAAGATATGAAACAAGCATTTCTAGAGAGGTATTTGGATTATTGTATGCCGGTCAATCATAAGGAAGAAGTGTTTAAGATGTTACAAAAAGAAGATGAAAACTTGGAATATTTGTTGGAGAGATTTCATTACAACATCAAAAGAGCAAAAATGGAAAACCTAGATCAAGACACCTTGAAAGCTCTTTTGTTGAAAAAAATTAGGGATGAATGGTTGGATATCCTTAACATGATGGGAAAAGGGGATATATCACAACTCACATTACCTGAAATATTTGAGTTATGTATCAACCTTTCAAGAGGGAAATCTAAAACTGTCAAAGGTCCAAGAGATCCTGCTCTTGCAAGGGAAAGTAAGTTTGCTTCTGGGACAATAAGTAGATTAGAAATAGGACACATGCTTGATGATTTTAAATCTGACATCTTAGAGAGTCTTAGTGAACAAATAGACACCCTCAAGATACAAAACAAGCAAAAGGCTGAATCTGATGCCTTGGCAATCTTTTGTCCCAAATGTAGAAAGAAACATGCCTTAAGAGAGTGTCCTTTGGATATAAAAGTTGTAGAGACCTGTGTCATTTGTTCTGAAAAACATGAGACCAAGAATTGTCCTTCTCTTCCTGGTCTCAAAGCTGTCTTTCAGGAGGAAACTCCTACAGATTCCACAGAATCTCTCAATTTTGTCTCTAGAAGGCCTTGGCAAGGACCTCAAACACAAGGATTCCATGATCAAATGTATAACCAACCTCCACCTTGGAATTCTTGGCAGCAACCTTGGCCTCAATTTCAAAATCAATCTCAAGCTTGGGTACAAGGAGCACAAAGTCCCTATGGAAGATACTCTCAGTACTATCAGTATCCAACATCCTATCCACCATACCCACATTTTTCTCCTAAAAATCCTCAACAAAATTTTCAACAAAATCCTCAACAACATCATCAGAACCTACCACATCAAAATCAACCACTTCCATTACCATTTCCTCAAAAATCAAATCAGTTGCCTACTCAACCCATACCAAACCCCAACAATAAAAATCCTCAGAACACATATATGATAGAAGGCCAACAGTTTCCAACTTATTTAATTACTCCTTTAGACCTTAGTGATGTTCAACTTAGGTCTGGAAGAATACTTGAAAAGAGGAAACCTTCTGTGATCATACAAGAACAAGATAACTCTGAGGAAGATTCTCTACAGGTGAATAAAATTCTTGAAGAAGATACATCCTTTCAAGACCCAAACACTGAAAAATTAAAGCAAAAAGATCCAATAATTTCAACTCTTGTATTAGAGCAGCCATCCACATCTACTTCTATACCTCCCTTTCCAGAAATATTACAAATTGATAGAGGTGTAGAAAAAAAAATCATGGTGCCTAATTATGATTTCCTAGATGAGCTGAGAAATGTTTGCATTAAAATTCCATTATTACAAGCCATCAAGGAAATTCCAATTTTAGCCAAAACAATAAAGGAGTTGAGTATGAAGAAAACAAGAAAAATAATAAGAGAAACAAAGAAAATTCAACTGGCAGGAAAAATAGCAGACATTATGATGGGAAAGATTGCTATTCCAAAGTATCTTGACCTAGGAAATCCAGTTGTTAAAATTCACATCAATGGAATTGAAATCCAAAACACACTCATTGATTTAGGAGTAGCAATCAATATCATGAGTAGAAAAATCATGGATAAACTGAAACTTCCTAATCTTCTCTTTACACCCACATTATTACAATTAGCAGACAGATCTGTGATCAAACCTGATGGGGTAATAGAAGACATTCCAATGTCCCTAGATTCTTGGGAGTACCCTGTGGATTTCATGATCCTAACTCCTAAGAATAATCTAGGAGGACATCCTGTTATATTAGGAAGACCTTGGTTGGCTACAGTTGATGCTTTTATTAGTTGTAGATCCGGTGATATGTACATCTCTTATGGTAGTTCAACTAAGAAATTCACTTTGTATCCTCCATCTAGGACAATTACAGATTTAGATGATACTCAATGGATAGAGGATGAAGAAGATTTACAACCTCTCTTCACAATTTCAGAAATTAGTGAAGATAATCAAATTCTAAATACTTTAGAAAACTTTGAATCCTCTTCAGAATAAAAACATGAACCATTTCAAGAGGGATCCAACATTGAGTTTTTGTCAACAAGGCAGATGTCTCTTCATTCTATGGATAAATTTGGCAGCTCTACAAGTGAGATATTTCCAGGCAAAACTTTGAACATAAACAAGAACCTAGAAAAATCTCAACAAGAAGAGTTAGTCAAAATATTACAGAGACATTCTTCTGCATATGCATGGGAGTACACTGACATGAGAGGGATAAGCCCCAAGACTTGCACTCACCACATCTATATAGAGGAAAATTGTAAACTAATCAGACAACCTCAAAGACGGATGAATCCAAATCTTAGGGAGATTGTTAAAGAAGAATTGCAAAAATTGTTAAATGTCAACTTCATCTATCCCATTTCAAATAGTCAGTGGGTTTCTCCTTTGGTAATTGTGCCAAAGAAAAATGGTAAATGGAGGGTATGTGTTGACTACCGAGAATTAAACAAAGCTACTCTTAAAGACTATTTTCCCTTACCTTTCATAGATCAAGTGTTAGATACATTAGCTGGCAAAAAGTACTTCTCATTCCTAGATGGGTTTAGTGGTTACAACCAAATCCAAGTAGCACTTGAAGATCAAGACAAAACCACATTTACCTGTCCTTGGGGTACCTATGCTTACCGAGTATTTCCATTTGGATTATGCAATGCACCCGCAACATTCCAAAGGGCAGTATTAGGAATTTTTTCAGATCTAATACATGATTGTGTAGAGGTATACATGGATGATTTCACAGTTTATGGAAACACATTTGAAGAAGCCTTAGCAAACTTGGAAAAAGTTTTAAAGAGATGTCAAGAAGCAAATCTTTCACCTAGTCATGAGAAATGTTTCATGATGTTTACTGAAGGTATTGTTTTGGGGCATCACATTTCAGGGGATGGGATTAGAGTTGATGAGTCAAAAGTTGAAGTCATCTCTAACTTATCTATTCCAAGTTGTCAAAAGATGTTAGGAGTTTTCTAGGATTTACAGGATATTATCGGAGGTTTATAGAAAACTTCACCAAGATAGCATCTCCACTCTTCAAATTACTTACCAAATATTGTGAATTCAAATGGAATTCTGATTGCCAGTTAGCCTTTGAAACCCCGAAAACAAAAATTTCTGAAGCACCTATTTTAAGGGGACCTAACTGGAAGTTACCTTTTCATATTTCAACAGATGCCTCAGATACAGCTCTAGGAGCAGTATTGGGACAAAAAGACCCGATTCCTTATGCCATCTACTATACCAGTAAAAATTTGACTCCTTCAGAGTTAAACTATACTGTAACTGAAAAAGAGTTTTTAGCTGTTGTTCATGCCATAAACAAATTCAGACACTATATAACAGGCTATGAAACTTTTGTTCACACAGATCATTCTACAATTAGATACTTAATGAAAAAATCAATTACTAATGGCAGAGTCATAAGATGGTTATTGCTTTTACAAGAATTCAACATTACCATTCTAGATAGGCCTGGAAAACAAAACACAGTAGCTGATTTCCTATCTAGACTCCAAAACATCAAAGATGACACTCTAGTTGAAGATCAATTTCATGATGAATATCTTTTTTCAATTTCTACTCAAACTCCTTGGTTTGCTGACATTGCTAATTATTTAGTTTCAGGAAAATTTCCTTCAATAATGAATGCAAGAGATAAAAGAAAAATAATTTTTGACAGTGCAAAATATTCATGGGTTGCTAATGAGTTGTACAAGACAGGTCCAGATTTGATCATTAAAAGATGTGTTCGGGAAGATGAGATGCCTGAGATTCTCAAAGCATGTCATGATGAACCTTGTGGCGGACACTTTGCTGATAAGAGGACAACCTATAAGATCCTTCATTTAGGATATTATTGGCCATCCTTGTTTAAATATGCTAAAGAGTATGTCAAAAGGTGTGACAGTTGCCAAAGGGTAGGGAAACCTTCTCCTTCAGGTGAGATGCCATTACAACCTCGGGTACATATTGAACCTTTTGAAAAATGGGCTTTGGATTTTGTAGGACCTATTAGTCCTCCATCAAGACAAAAGAGATATATATTAGTTTGCACTGATTATGTTACCAAATGGGTAGAGGCCAAGCCATTACTTTTTGCTAATGAAGCATCTGTAGTTACTTTTCTTTTTGAGGATATTTTTACTCGTTTGGTGTCCCAAGGGAAATTGTTACAGATCAAGGAGCTCAATTTACATCAAGGCTAGTGGAGAAAATTATGGAGAGGTACAAAATCAGGCATAGAAAATCTACTCCTTATCATCCACAAGCAAATGGTCAAGTGGAATCTACTAATAAGGTCATTGAAGGAATCCTAACAAAGACTGGTCATTTACATAGAAGAGATTGGGTAGATAGGCCTCCTGAAGCCTTATGGGCTTACAGAACTACATGGAGAAACACAACGGGTCATACTCCTTATGAGCTTGTTTATGGAAAGCAAGTTTTGTTTCCCATAGAGTTCCAGATTCAAACTTTCAAAATGGCAGTTCAGCTAGGACTTGATTTAACGGAGGCACAAAAGCATAGATTGGAGCATATTAATGAATTGGATGAGATCAGACAAGATGCAGTTCAGAAAACAAGTCTAGTCCAACAGCAAAGGACTAGATGGCATGAAAAGTACATCAAAGAGAAGAAGTTCAAAGAAGGTGACTGGGCTCTCTTGTTTGATTCAAAATTCAAGGATTTTCAAGGTAAATTTCAAACACATTGGCTTAGGCCATATGAAGTTGTTAAAATTTTTGACAATGGAGCAGTAAAAATCAGGACAATAGATGAAGAAGAGGTTACTTTTCTTGTGAATGGTCATAGATTGAAGTTGTATCACAAACCACTCTCAAGAGAAGAATTTGTCAAGAAGTTCCAGGAAAACAGTGATGTGAAGTTAATGAAGAAGAATCTTTCTTCTTCATCAACTTGATTGAATTTTCTGAAGCATTTCTTAAAAAAAAAAAAAAAAAAAAAGGTATAAACATGAAAACCAATCATTGATTGGCATGTTTATACAAAAAAGATAGTGTGAAAATCAGAGTCTTTCTGACACTCTAACTTTTCCATTTTGTTTCTGCAAGCAGCTGTTACAAAATCATAAGTTCAGATCCATTGCACTTATGATCCATCTCATTTCATTCCATTCCATTTACTTATCCATCCATACTCCATTTCATTCATTCATTCATACTTCGCTTCATTCCATATTTCATTCATCTCATTCCATACTTCATCCACCTCATTTCCATATCAAAATTTAAAGTTTGATGTTTTTCTGCAAATGAATAACACATGTCATGGATTGCAGGCCCTTTCTTATATTCTTCCACTCCATTTCATAAATTGAATCCACCCCATTCCATCATTGACTTCATACATATTCCATTATACCATGTTTCATCTTCTATCTTCACTCATTCCATAAAATATTCTATGTATATTCCAAACCACTCCATTCCATGATTAAAATTTTCTACAGGTACATTCTGCAGCTAAACAGACATTCTGCAGCTAATCAGACTTTCCGCAGCCAGATAGTCATTCCGCAGCTATAGATCCTGAAGGCACTGATCAACAGACATTTGAAGTGCAACAAGATGATCCAATATATCCATGAACAAGAAGAATCAAGAAGGATTATAAAGAATCACAAAGTAATGGTTTCCAGAGGAGAACAAAGTATATAGAGACCACAAAAAGCAGATGAAAAGCAAAGGTAAAAAGTTCTGATTATAATGGCATTTCATGAAAAATTTAGTATAGTTTTAGTTATGAATCATTTGAAAAGTTGTTTTGATTATTTTTATTGATCATGCCAAATATACCCTCCACAAAACTTTGGATAAAAATCTTTCATTTCAAATTCTATACCCGATCATCATTTAAGCGGTTAAAAGGCCGAAGTGTTTGATTTTCTCACGTCACCCAGCCAAATAATTTAATGATGATTTTTGAATCCGTTGAAAAAAATCTCCGCAGTCTTTTCACTCATTGATATGTTCTCTTCACCTCACTTCATTAACTCGTTCCGTAACCACTTCCTATTACTCCATTCCGTAGCCAGCCCTTCATCATTTCATTCCGCAAAATAGAGGTATCTCTATCACCATGAGCAGAGGTATATCACTTTGAAATATTAAACCACTATCACTGTGAGCAGAGATTGAAGCACTATCACCGTGAAGCAGAGGTATATAAGTTTGGAATTTGAAGCCATTTTCACCGTGAAGCAGAGATATATCAGTTTGAAGATTGAAGCACTATCACCGTGAACCAGAGGTATATCAGTTTGAAGGTTGAAGTCATTGTTTCCGTGAGCATAAAGAGTACTAATCTGAAGATTGAAGAAGAAATTATGGGCCTCATTGTAAGAACTGAACCAGTGGGCACAAAATACCTGGAAGGATATCCTCAAAGCAGAGAAATGTTGCAACAGGCAGGATGGCTACAATTCCTTGAGAAATTTAATGGCTTCCACAAAGAAGTTACTAAAACATTTGCAAGGTCATTCAAAGGAGCCGAGGTTGAAGTTGGAGATGTTAAATTCACTGTCACAGAGGTTTTTATTGCAGAAGCAACAGGATTGCGTAGACATGGAGAAAGATGGTTTAAGAACAGAGAATTTCATAATGAATCATGGAAGCAAATCCTCAAATCACCAGGTATGGATGTCACTGTGTTTAAAAAGGGAATTCCAAGCTCTGCATTAAAAAATAAATGGAGAAACGTATTGCTTATTCTACAAAAATTTATCACTTGTGAACGTAGATATGGTACTTTCTATGTTTACCATATTAGGTTGATAATGCATTTCTTATAGGAAGAGCTAAATTTTCCCTATTTCTTGCTTCAAATTTTAAAAAAGATGGCTTCTAGTGTTCAAAGGAGAGTCCAATTCCTAGAGACAACTCTATACCATCATGGCTTGGTTAAGATTTTAATTGAAAACCATTTAGCCAAAACAAAAGATACTTGGGATAATTTCTTGGTAAGAAAATACTTTGAGGAACCAAAAGAGCCTTCACCTGAACATCAGCCTACAAGGAGAAGCAGAAAATGGAGAGCCTCTAAAATTGAAATTGACAAAACAGTACAGGAAAGTAGTGAAGAAATAATCTCTGAGAAGTTGACTCAGATTAAGAGACAGCTTAAGGAAGAGAGGGTAATCAGAAAATCTGCCATAGAAAAAGGAGAGGAATCATCCCAGCCAAGAAGAAGCCATAGACTCAGGGGGAAACCAAGGAAAACACAGATCAAACAAACCGGGGTGATAAACATAGAAGATGAGGAAACATCTATTGAAGAAGATGTTGAAGAAGATTTTAATGAAGAAACCCCTGAAATTGACCCTGCATAGCAAGAAGTTTATGACTATGTTGAAACATTGGAAAGGAAAGCTTCAGAGAGTAAAGAGAGAACCCCTAGTCCTCCACTGTCCGAAATAGATGTGTTAAGAAGAGATAGGTACGAGTTGGAAGTACTTAATAGACATATCAGAACTAAGAATGATATTCTGAAGGAACAAGTCAAACTCAAAACCAGTATGAACTCAACCCTGTCTCTACAAATCGACAAAGTGGAAAAGGCTAATGAAAAGTTGAAAAAGAGGAACAAGAAGCTAATCAGGGCACTTACCAATTTAAGGTTCAAGTTAGTCATCAGGAAATCCAGAAGACCTTTAACTTCCAGGCAAAGAAGAAGAAGAGGGTTAGATGTTCTTGCAGAAGTCTCTGAGTTTATGGAATAAGTTGCATGAGGACATGCAAGAAGTCAGCAGTGGGGGTATGTTGAGCCCCAAGATTGTTCTTTCTTCCATCATACTTCACCCCATTTTCCTTTGTCCATTTTTATCCTAGGCCCAAATGATCAATGAAATTAGTTAAAATTACTTTTAGAATGAATAACATGGCTAACTTGCTAAGTTTTGTGATTTTGTCATTGTAATGCATTTTTAACTGAAACTAGCTACAGAATGCAGACATTCCGTAGCTAACCGCCAATTCTGCAGCTGTCTTCACGTTCGAGCATGTTCCAGGTGTCCTCTCAGGAAAAGCCACACATGGGTATATTCCACATCATGTCCTCATCGTTCGTTGCTCACCATGAAGAATGAACCGAATTCTGGACGTGGTTTTGGTACGTGGGAACTCATTCAAGGAGGCAGGCTCCTAATAGGACTAGAACAGTCCAGATGTCCTTTGTCCCTCTACGCTACCATCTTTAGAGTTCTAGTACGATTTTGATATGAAAAGACAATGATCCCCATATTGTTGCAAGTTCTGTTATGAAGATTTGATATAAATGCACTCGGGAAACCGAGAGGCAGGCTCTAGATTTTGATTAGATTTCATGGATTGACTGCTATATTTCTGAAGACCGAGAATACTCTATTTTAAGTTATTTTCCTTTAATGAAGAAGACAGCATTGCTTTGAACGCGTTGAGTTGATTTTGAGTTAGATTCCGTCTGGTGGTAGAGGGCCCTGCCTCCTGAACGGCTTTACTTTCGTAATTTAGATAAGTATCTTAGTCGTTTTCACGTTTTTGAAGTTTGAGTTCATAGTTAATTTCATTAGTCACTATAGCTATACTTGTTCTAAGAAACTCTTCCAAAATATAATGATAATGAATGGGAAATGGCTGTAGTGTTATAGGTTTTATTTGTAATTTCTTTTGTTCATTATCACAGTTGAACTTATTCTAGTAAACTCTTCCAAAAAATCCTTATGATGTCTAAGGCATGATTGTGATACTGAAGGTTTCAGTTGTTTGTTTACACTAAGTAGCATAGCTGATCTTACTCTTAAAACGCTCTTCCAAAACATCATAACAATGGGTAGGAAATAGCTGTGATGTCTTAGTTTTTAATTGTAATTGCTTTCAGTTTTCATGTTTGCATTTGCATTGAATTGTACAGCCAGGATTGTTCTAAGAAGGTATTCCAAAACACCATTCATGATGGACAAAATAGGCTGTAGAATCCCATAGATTAATTGCATTATAACTTAGTTAGGGCACTCCGGAGTCAAATTGCATTCAATTCATGTTCTGTTATTTCGTTTTAAGTTTGATAATGGCTTGTTAGTTCAGCACTGTTTATTGTAGGCTAGTGACACCTTAGTTCAGTTCTAGCTTAGCTCACTGTATGTACATTCCACATTTAGTTGTCATCCATTGCATATTAATTTACATTAGTTGTTAAACTTAAACACCACGACCTTCATTATTTACAAAACTTCTTTTGTTCCAAACCTATATTAACTCATAATCATCCGGACAGAAGACAGTATCAGCCCAAGGCCTGAAGTACTTTTGCAACCTCTTTACCATTTCATAAACAAAGCCTTTCCTCAAAAGAATACTTTAAAAAGAAATCTATAACTTTTGAGTAAGGTTTAGTGATGTTAAACTAAGTTGCAGAATAGAATTAGGAGCTAGTCTTAGAGTAGAGATCTTATGATGTTACCAATGTTCTTCTCCAAATATGTTTCAACAAATCTTTAATCATGGATAAGATGTTGTATCATTATAAGCTGATTGTTTAATTGTTTAGTTAAGAGAATTTTTATACTTAGCTGCCCATTTCTCAAGCTCTTTCAAAATACCTTTAATGAAATAATTGGACAAGTTAAGTTTATGTTTTGATTCATTTTCTTGAAGTTATTATCAAGCTTTGTATTCTACTTAGTCATAGTTTAGGTTTGATTCTGTTATAGTATTTTCATTTGCATTTGTCATTTGTCATCAACAAATTAGGCTTCACTCTATTTTTAACTAGTAGCTTCTTTCCACTAGCATTTAGTTCTTTTCCTTGTGAACATAAAACCATCAAAAGACCAAAAACATCATAAAACACTAAACACAACGCATTAAGAAACAAACACCTAGGCACATACAGTGCACTTCACTTCAGCAGTTTACCAACCCTGGTTGACAATTAAATGAACTCAATTTAGGAGACTAGGCTGAGACCAAACATTAATTATGGCCATATTGTCAAATTCCTAGTCAATTCCAAGCAATGCAAGGTAACGGTTATTGTCATTGATGATTTCTATTACTTAAAAATCAACATTAGTGTGAACTCCTTCAGTATCCACTGTGACACCTAGTAGTCTTCCCATAGGGAAAATATTTTTCTGATATTCCATCCTTAACTAAATAGGTGACCATTGTAGCTTCAGATTAGTCATTAGTTCCCATGTCTACTTCATCAATACATTAGCATCAGGTCCCAGGTCTAGAATAATTTGATACATCACATACTCTCCTATATATGCACTAAGCCTCATTTTTCTTCTGGTTCTCTTATGTTGATGCAAATTATTGACTCTGCGCATCTCACTTCATGGTGTTTCTTTGGATGCACAGGAATATATCAACCCTTGAATCCCTTCTATATATTTTTGATCTCTTAACAATTTCATACAATTCTATAGAAAATATTTTAAAATACTTACTTGATTTTAAAATACTTACATGGTATTGTGTTGGAGCTTGATCCTATGTCGGAGCTTGGTTATGTATCGAATTTGATGGCACGTCGTAGTTGATTTTTTTATCGAGCTTTGGATGTGCACTAGATTTTGAAGCTCCAACATCCATAAAACTTCGCTTTGCTTCCATAAATACCTTTTTTTTTTTTAATATAAAAACCAAGATCTTTCTCAGCAGTATTTCTAACCCATGGAATTTTAGATTCTTTCTTTTCATTTGATTTATCATTACCGGTCGCAGCTCCACTTCTAGTGACAATAATAACTCGGGGTTCATCGTTCCTCCTTTTAGTAGTCATCATTTGAATATTCTGTGTCATATGTCGATTCCTTTTTTCTTGTATCTTCACCATAAGTATAGGAAATTATTCAATTACACGGTCAAAGGATTTGCAATACTTGCATGCCATTGTGGGGTTCTAGCAGTCTCTTGAAAAATGACCTAGTTGGCCACAATTACAGAAAATGATTTGTCCATGTCCTTCACCAGCTCCATCACCTCGACCTCTTCTTTAGTAACATCGTTGACCACTATGTTATCCATTTTCCTCATATTTGTGCTCTTTTTCTTTCATTCTATAAGTGTCAACACTTCACTCAATCATTAGGTCGTAAGCCTGACAATTATTCTCTTCATGTCCTACTGGTTTACAAAATTTTCAGTATAGATTCCTCAGAGCCGGTACATATTTCTATAACAAGTAACATACTTCTGAACGATGTTTGACTCTAGTCTTACATATTTTGCACCATAGGCTGGATCCTGTATTCAAGTGATTCAGTGCTCCACCAACCATGTAATCCCTGAATATATGGCATTGTTCTTTAGAATGGCCCTCCGATATATACTTCATGCACCACACTTCTTCTCTAACTGCCTTGCTTTTCTTGATGTATTGTATCTGTAGGGTTAGGTTTTATAGTTGATTCTAAATCTGTTGCATGCATGCATTATTATCTCCTATAGGATAATCTTCCAATTTCATCGCAATCTCTAGAGCTTTGGCTTGAGTTCATATCTTTTTTTGCATTAATGGAAATCTTATATGCGGTATCAATGCAACTATAAATCCTTCTTGATGTTATTGCGATGCTATGTCGAAGTTGGTCCTGATCTAACAACAGCTTAAACCTCTGATCACACTCCCAAATAGAATCATTAGGCTTTTGTTAGATCTCTTTCAACTCAGCGATGCACTGCCACTCAGACTTCAACTTCTTAAACTCTCTTAACAATGTTGTTTTAATATCTACGAACATTTTATTTTTATTATTTGAATACTTTATATACCATGTCAAATCTCTATCTCATAACATCATGATGAGATGCACTTTATTTATATTATCATCGTTAATCTACTCCATTGTCCATACATCATCACGTAAAAACCAAAAATATTTTGGTCCTCCAATCCAGTTCCTTTGAAAATAAGTAGCTTAATATCGTCATCCATACTTCTTCTCGGAGGGGGAGGGTAACGAGTATGGGGAGGGGGAGGGGGAGGGGGAGGGGGGGTAGGAGGGGTAAGGGGAGTGGGAAACCCATAAATACCCTAGCTATTACTATATTTTGGCTTTGGCGAACTCACAGGCTGGGATGGGGAATACTGCGAAATTACCTAGGATTTATTAGGGTGGCCTTATTCCCTTTCACTTCTAGATCCACTCAACATGCGACTATAATAATTTTCTACGAAGGTCTTCGAGTCTTTTCCATGAGATGTATTTATTGTATCTACTCTATATCTCTTTCCACTTCACATTGCGCCGATCTCTGGCTCAGATTTAGTCTCTCTTCTTTGAAACATAAGTAAACTAGCAATCTAATTGCATCCGTAAAACTCCATTTTCACACAGAAGCATCTTAATACAAATTTTCATAGATTTTAAATACTTACCTTGCATTCCTTTGAATAATCATCATTTCGCTTCATTTTAGGATACAATTGAGTCTACAACAAACTCAATAATGAATCCTTCAAAAATGTTATCAATCCAGAAATTGATAGCCCTTGAAATCCTATTGTTAGTGTTCTTGAGTCATTGTATCAGTTCAGGAGTCCACATTGTAGGCTCTCCACCCTTAAAATATTTATTCCTTTCGGTCAACCTCGATATCCACTCGTACAGCTCAACAAGAAAAGAACCGAAGAAAATATTGTATTGATCTATAAAATTATACTTCTGTAACCACGCTTTGGATCTCAGACGAGGGTTTCTATTTTCTTGATCCGCATATTCTCGCAATTTCAAGTCTATCTAGTCTTGAATATCCTTCTTTAACGGGTACCACATCCACATATCCCTCAAGCAAATCTTATTGTAGTCTAGCTGGTCAGGATACTCAGCTTTCACCCAAGAGACACGGGTTTGGGTCCCGACAACATAACCATTTGTTGGCTTGATTTGGGTTGACCCATGTTCAATCTATACTGCACACCAACAAAACCCTTGACCACTGGCCCTTCCAGCAATGACCTGTAAGAAGATCACAGTCTCACCTGAAGTGGCTTTGGGTGGATTCAGAACCAGGTTTATGCAACCTTGATGGACTGGGAGATGTGGTATTATTATGTTATCTTATTCTTAGCACTTATAAATCACTTCGCTGCATTAGATTAATCACTTAAACATTCCATATAAAACATAAAACATCATTGTGCCGAAGTAAAATGCAACTGTAATAACTACTATGCTACAATAGATAATAAGAAAATATACACATCAATCACACAAGCACACCAAAATATCGTCCACTAAAATTCTTGCCTAATACAATGAATCCTTGAATACAAATAGTTCTTAACCTGCACACTAAGCTAGAGGATGTTTGCACACTCAGCTGTAGACTCTTCTCCAGGCCTCTATGCACTAAACTGTTGAGCCTCTCCTTCACTGCCAAAATTACAGATTACAACATTCTTATCATTCTGATCAATTCCATTATTCTGATCTTATTGTTTTACCCTATATACACTATAACGTTATAGGATTACATCATCAAAATACCATGGACTCCTTAAAACAAGAAAATATGGCCCCAAAGCCATTGATCCCTTACAAAATCACGCACTTTTACAAAAAGGAGGGGCTTTGACCCACCCCGAATCCCTTACAACATCGTGTGGTATATTTAAAATGCTCCACTACACGGTTCACTTCGCGCTCCGCTGCACACTCCACCCCACAAAATGTGAATTCTTTGCGAAAATCTTGGCCAAGTTGGTTCGCGCCCAACAATGTTGCGTATCATCTAGAAATGAAGGGTAAAAAGAACAAGAAGAGTAAACCAGATACTACAGGACATGTTGAGAATGTATGTCACGTAACAACATAATCAATGGGAGAAATATCTTCCCTAGGTGGAATTTTCATACAACAATAGTTATCACAATTCAATTCGAGAAGCTCCCTTCAAAGTCCTATATGGAAGACCATCTTATACTCCTTTAATTTGGGATCGATCAGAAGATCGAGTCATGTTGGGACCTGAAATGCTCAAAAAAATGGAATATTATATTACTACAATTAAGCAAAGGCTAAAGGAAGCGAAGGATCGCCAAAAAATTTATGCAAATGTAAAGAGAATTGATAGAAGCTTTGAGTAAAGTAGCCAAGATTTCATTAGATTTAGATCCTCTAAGAGTTCCTTTAGATTTGGCGAAGGAAAAAAGTTATCCCATATGTTTTTTGGGCCAGTTAAGATCCCCATTTAAGATCCTAGAGAGGATTAGACTAGTCACTTATAAGCTTGATTTGTCATCCCATCTAAGAAGGGTGCATAATGTGTTTCATGTTTCTATAATTAGAAAATATGTAACTAACCCATCCCACATATTGAAAAGTGAGAAAATTTAGGTTTTTAAGGAGGGAGTCCTTCATGTCGAACCATATTATATACCAGTTTGCAGGGGTCCTCAACTTAGGAACCGATAATTTGAGCAAGTCAAGGTTCAATGGGACCAATATAGCCCAAGGTATGTTACTTAGGAGGAAGTAGACACTGCGCATCATGAATTTCCATATTCATTTGATTAAATTTTTTTTATGATTCAAATAAAATTGTATAAATTAACTTAGATAGATGTCTATTCGATATGGGGATTTTTGGATAATTTTTTTTTTTTTTTAACATTTGACTCATGTCTAATTGTTTGTTGAAATAAATGTTACTTATACTCTCGAGTACTATGGATGAGGTTATTGTTTCAGTTATTTGTTTATGTCAATATGGAAATATTGAAGTTATAATGTTGTGATGGTGTTTCACTATGTGATGGTATGTGGTAGTTGGGAATAAGTTATGATGAGATGTTAATAATGTCATGCATGAGTATGTGGTGCTTTATTATTGAGAATGTTGTGATAAAAAATTTATTATGTTCTGAGAATAACATGTAAGAATTATCATATGAATTTTTTATGATTATATAACTAATGCATTAGTTTCATGTTGAGAGTTGGTGACTATAAGAATTCAACCATTCGGCCGATAGGGCCGGTTTGTTTGATGATACCATGGGAGCCCATACCTATGGGGGGAATAAATAACACCTTATGGGTTGGGGAAAAACTTAATTAACTATTTATGCCAATGTTTCTTTTCCTTGTATAATTCTCGATTTTTATGAGACCATCTTGGGAAGGTCGAGTGCCTGATATTGAAGTTGTGATGTCAAAGTCCAGAAATGGGATGCGAGACTTAGATGTCTGGTGTTGTACCTAGTAGAAGTTGTGGAGGGAGTTTGGGTTAGCTTTTCAAAATGCTTGGAGTATGTGAGTACCATATTTGATGTCTACCTTGGGGTAGATGAGGTTTGAGCCTTGGGGATTTGGTATAGACCAATGGGGCTTTAAGCCTAGTTTTGAAATTTGGGAAATAAGAGTTTGAGAGTACTTGTGCTTTCCCCAATGATGGGATGTAACTTTTGATGCCTGATGTGGTGACTTGGATGGCCCTTATACTAGTTATTGCAAATGGTGTTGGATAGAGAGAATAATAAATAAATAATAAATTATATGATTAAACTTAACTTCAGGATGAATTTCCTTAAAGAGGGGAAGTTTGTAATACCTCATATTGTAAAATTAATACATAATATTAATAATAAGATAACAATTAAATAATAAATAATAAAGTGAAGTTTCAAATAAATAAATGAAACTATAAAAATAACAAGAATAAATTATAGTTAATAAAAAATAAAATAATAAAGTTCATGGGGCGTAGCATAGATGGTGATAGAGAGTTCTGTTAGGGTACTCCATGGTGAAAGTGTCACCAGTTTGAAACCTGTGGGAAAAATCCAACCATGCTAAGGGTTGGTGTGGCCTAGGATGGGTGTGATCCTTGGGTGATTTTGATAGCTTAGATTCCCTTAGGTCGCGGCTACTCAAGCCACATGTTAGGTGCATCAATCATCTCAAGATTCACATTACCTAAAAACAAAAAAAAAGCAAGAGTTAATTATGGTAAAAAGCCAAGTTAAGAAAAATTGAAGACAAAATAGAAATTTGTATGATAACACATGGGTTATGTGTATGAAGATTATCTTTCCATTTTTGTAACAAATTATTATATTTAATGGATAAAAAGAAAGATGTGAGGCAATATTTTCCAAGGAGAATTTTGTGATAGAAGGATTCACTAGCTAAGGTAGTTGATTGAGGGCTCGGTGGTGGCCAACTGTAAAAATACATATTGCAGTTGAGCCTATGGTTAGGCAGAGAGTCGTCCTGAAAACATTGGTTGTGATCAGTTTGATCTAAATAACGCAATGGTTTTGAAATCACAAGTAAGCTAATTCTTTTTTTTACAAGTTAGTTTCGCATCTCTCATGGCTCTTGTAGATTATAGACTAACTAGCTGAAATCTTCCTTATGTCAATGATTAATGACCTTAATTTATGTAAGTAATTTTGCGTGTTTTGATCTCGGGCCATTACATTTTCCAGAATAATGGCATAGTAATGATGGTATCCTTCCTCTTCATGCTCCCTTCTCATCCTATGCTTTACTATATGACATTTGAGAAGTGGAGAAAGTACCAAGGTGGGATAAGAATCAACAAATGACAAATATGAAGAGAGAAAATGAAGGAAAGGAAACCCTTTGCACTCAAGAAGCATACAAAATGGATTCATGAACTCCCTACTACATTGAATCAAACAAAAATATCATGGAGCTCCTTGAAAATAATGAGAAAGAAATAAATTTGGAAAAAAGGAAAATATTTGAGCAAGAGATGCTCACTTGAATATAACACTAGGCTCATAAGCATGTCTTGCCAAATTTTTCTACTAGGCTTAGAAGCATCTCTTGCCAATTTTGGCTACTCTATGTGAAATTCTATTGAAATCAAATTATCTTTTTTCATTGTGTTAAGACAATTTATCAAGCAATGGTTAACACCTCTATTTATCAAGCATGTTTAGAAGGATTATTAAGTTTTTTGTTGAAATCAATCCCGAGGTAGTTGTACTCATTTACTTCTTCAAGAATTTTGTCTTCAAAGAAAAATAATTATTTTGGTCTTACTAGTATTGACTTGCATCCCACTACTCTACAAAAATTCTCAAGGGAATATAGGTGCATCTGCAATCCATGGGCCGATTTAGAAATCAACACAAGATCATGAACATATAAAAGAAGCTTTATCACAAACTCCCCCAACCGAACACCATCTCCACCTTGCAAAAAACTACCCTATTCTTCCCTACCCTTTTCACAAACATAGCTATAGAAAAGACAAAAAATAAGATGTAATATTTAACTACCATAACATCAATAAGTTAAGAATAAAAAAAAATCGATAAAGTAGTGAAACACTAGTTAAACATTTAACCTTCTATTTCATATCCATTCTTACTACCATCAACTCAAAGTCAAAAACTAATATGTAATATTTAACTACCATAGCATCAACACGTTGAATAAACAAAAATAAATTGAAGAGTAGTGAAACACTAGTTAAACCATTAACCTTCTATTTATTATCCATTCTTACTACCAATAACTCTTTTAGGAGCTTGGTTGACGACTTTTCTTCACCAAATCTGTATTGAGAAAAAATAAAATAAAATTCATCTTCGCTTCTTCACTATTTGTAATTTGAAAGTTTTTTAAACATGATGGACTCCATGGAATATATCACCATTTTTTTCAGCCCCAACTCATACTAACCTGCATTAATACTTGTCATATTAAGATTTCCCAAAATTCGTTGATTTTATCCCTTCTTGACAAATATTGCAATTTATATCATTTTCCTTGTTGAATGGAGTCTCACATGTAAAGAATGGAGTCTCACATTGTTACTTACTAAGTCTATTCTATTATCTGGCAATTTTCCATTTCAAGTACTTGAGTGTGTCGCTACTGCTGTTTATGGCCTTGAACTTGATAATGCTGGGCTCCTAAAAAAATTGTTTGTCTGTTCAAATCTCTATACTGTCATTAGTGAAGAGACTGGCTTTCACAATACAGGAAATGTGGTCATCTCTTTATGAAAGCAATGATGGGAGTGAGCCAATTAATGAAATATGTGGAAGTACATTATGGTCATCAACATCTAGTTACTCCAGTGATGACTCTGATAGTCCACATAATCCCCCCAGATTAGAGATAAGTATCAAGTCAACGTGTCACCATTTAAGCTGCAAACGGGTTGTGATCAACTGGGAATAAATTACAGTAGGGATTATAAGGATGATAAGGATGATGAATTTGAGCTACTGTTTGTGGAGGGGTTACCTGTGCCAACAATGCAGATAAGTTTTTTTTCACATTTTGGAAATGGAACACTCAGATAATAAGTTCCCTTGGCTTGCATTGATTCCAATTTCCAAGTTTAGCAGAAAGGAATAAATAATATGGGGGAAGATGCAAGCTGAAAAGGTTACATGATAGTGCCTTGTAGCCCAAGTGCATCCTAGAGTAAAAGTGAGGAAGAAAAAAAATTGTGGAAGCTTACTAGGAATCCATAATTGAATCCGACGATGACAATAGAAGCAATGGAGATGGCAGCTAATTCCAACTCGCCCAAGTGCCCCACGAACGCTAGAGTGACAACTTTCCTCCCATACAATGCAAGACGAGTGAATGTTTCAAGCCCCACAATCCTCCATAGCTTATTTGATTCCTCCCAGAACAGTCTCCCTGCTTCATTTGAGCATATCAGTGCCCAATTTTGGTTGCCATGTCCCTTCCTCTCCTCCAGAAGTGAATCGCGTAAGGAGTTTGGTTCCATTTTCGTTGTACTCTGAATGTTCAGGCTGAAAGTGTAGAAGAGAGAATGAGATAGTATTAATAAAATGGCACTCCCGTGGTGCATAGTTCAAGAAGGAATGAATGACAGACAGGAACGAGAGGACGAAGCAGGAGGTTACATTTGTCAAATTTTTATTCGACAAAAGGGTGATGAAAAAACGTTTTGATTGGGTGGGGTGAACAGTGTTTGCTCACCCCACTCCAACAAAGATAACGCCTTCGACATAATTATGTATGCATAAAGATATTTTGAACATTATGAAGATCTCATTTTTATATCAACAATTTTAAGTAGTTTGGTACATGTTTAAAATTAAGAGTTTAAAAAAACAATAATGAAATGAGTTTCATTATTTTATTTCTACATTTTATATAAAATGCAATATTTAATTTTAAAAAAAAGCAATAGGCTTTTTAACATAATAAAATAATGGCATAACTTTATTATTATTCACGTAAAAACATAATTATGATAATGAATTTACTTTTTATTTACATTATTTTATCTTAAATTTATATAAAGTATAACAAATTTAAATTTATACAAACTTATATAGTGAATCATGTAAGGTTACAAAGAGAAATTAAAGAGATTAAATGGACTGTGGACTTTGTATTGTTTTAATAATCTATAAAGAGCTACAGTGTCTCTCTCACATCAAATTATAGTAAGTAATTTAAGTGATTGTTATTCACGTCATCTATTTAACATTGTATTTCACCATGCCATACTCATAATAAACAAACATTTATATAATTTATTTTATAATTTTATCATTGTTGGGAGCACTTCTTACAATACATCATAACATTAAAATATTTTATTTAAGCTAAGCTACACGAAACCCTAGCCATACAATGTTGTTTTTTAAAGAAGTCAATTAAACTACAACTAGTATTTGCACTGAGAGGTGCAAAGTAACGCTGGGAGTGGGGAATGTGGAAAACAATAATTAAGTAAAATATATGGAAATTTTAGATTCCATATATATTTTAAATAATGTAAAATATAGTATGACTTGTGATCGGATTCCTAGGGAACCAAGGGAAATTAATCCCTGCCCTTGACTTCAAAATAAATCTATGTTTTTTATAAGAATAAAAATATTGTAGAAAAAAAAAAGGCAGAAATGATGGCCCTTCATTCCAATTATTGATGTAATAACTAAAATATCCACACGTTGCTTTATTTTGTTGAAAAGCCATACTAGTTGGGTGACGTCACCATATAGATATGTTGTATATGGTCACACACAGTCTAGTAATTTCTTTGAAGTCTAAAATCCATTGTGCTTTTGGGTTTGTGGGAGAGCACTTGAGGGATGGAGGAAATTAGTGGTTTCTGGTATTATGTAATGATTTTCATGACATTATATTTGGTTTGAAAGGTCATTAATTTGTCAAGAAAGGGCACAGGAAAGCTGCCTCTAGGGCCTCCCACATGACACATTGTTGGGAATATCCTCCAGCTTGGGGGAAGCCCAACGATTCTATGTACTTCTTTGCTGCAAAATAAGGTTCTCTAATGACCTTTCATCTAGGAATGAGAACCATATTTGTGGTTTCATCTCGCTCCAAGGAAAATCAAGTCTTGAAAAGTCATGACCAAGTCTTTTATGGATGCACTGTCATAGAAGCCACCAAGTGTTTATCCTACAACGACTCTTTGTTGGCATGGAGAAACACCTACGGGCCTCGTTGGCGTATGTTTCATAGATTCTGCAACATCGAGTTGTTCAGTGTTAAGAGACTGGAGCCCTTGCAACATCTAAAGGGTCTAATGGTGGTTCCAAAGTCCAAGGACTGTGACCGAGTTTCCATGTGAGATTCTCAAGAAAATATATGCAAGGAGGGGTTGGCCATCTACCGATTCAAGTCGATGATATAGCAGCTCGGAGGTTCAAGGATTTTCACAATTTTACGAAAAAAACTCTAGAGATTGTGGACCTTCCCATACATCTACCCAAACTCCAAATCCTTAAAGTAGACGTCACCCACCATGATGAAGAGGCATGGCCGAGGGACGAAATCCATAAGATCTATGTATAAGACTTACCATTCAGTAATATTTTTGAAGAAGACACAGACTTCTAGGCTACTACTTCACTTCTCTCAAAATAATATGATGATATGGTTAATGTGGATAATTTCTTATTTCAGCCTAGCGTTGAGTAGAATGATGAAATCACCATGAGACACTTCCAGGTGCTACAAAAACACATTGCTGCATGTGATGGTCAATACAACTATAGCTGGTGAATGCACTGTTGTGAACTTATGTGCACCCATATCATATGGACCTTTTCCATATAGATCTCATTCGTCATTCACTATGAGATCAAAGTGCACAAGGTAATTTAATGGTACTTCAAATATCATTCACTATGTTTATGGAACTCATATCTCTTCACATCATTCACTGCGTTATCTTTGCAGGCATGGGGTGAGCAAACACTATTCACCCCAGCCAATCACAAACGTTCTATATCGCCCTTCTCACGAATAATATGTTGACATGTGGGTGAGTTTAATTTGTTCGTTTAAATCCTTATGGTCGTCCTCCATTTCTCCATTGTCCACATCGGCGCTGTGGACTGTCGCGCGCAGAGCTTTGTCTCCATTTCTCCAAATTCTGTCATGCGTAGAGCTCTGTCTCCATTTCTCCACTGTCCACATCAGCGTTGTGGACCACCGCGCGCAAAGATCCATCTCCATTTCTCCATCGTCCACATCGGATCTGTGGACCGCCATGCACAGAGCTCCTTTGCCACATAGAAATGTCTTCTGGAAGCCACCTCAACACCATAGCAACAAGTTCTGCATGTATTGGACTCTGATCTCTTTGAATTTCTTACACTTTGTCTCGCACAGGTTTGGGCAAGGGCCCATGAAGGTGATCAAGCATTGATATCTATGGTCTAACTTGTTGAATGCATGTGTAATGGAGGATATAGGGAGCAGATATATATAGTAGCATTTGCTGAAATAGCTCAATCTCTTAAACAACGAGCTTATGTTTTTTTACTCACTTGCTCATATCACATTGTTTTAAAACTTAAACATAAATCTATCTTAAGGCTATAAATATTAAAACTTGCTAGTAATTTGGAATAGGCATGAATACTCTTTGGTTTGTGTATATTTGTTGAACCAGTACCAAACAAGAAAAGAATAAGAGTGACACAGACCTCACTTTGAGCTGTTAGCATTGCAGTCAGTGATGGTGCAGTGTGTTTCCTTGATTTCAGTTGGCTAGGTCTTTTTAATCTCCCTTCTTGTGCACTTGAGTCTATGTTATCAGTGATACAAATTGCAGCGTAATTGATGGTGGTGCAACTGTCATCATCAGGTCAGTTGGCAGGGCTTAAAAAAGCAACATAGCCAAAAATTGGATCTGAATACTTCTCATGAACAACTCTCAATTTTTTTTCTCCAGCACTTAAGTGAAAGTCAACCATGAAGTGTGCACATTCCCTGGAACAAGTAAATCAAATGTTATTCCTTAACAAGGTAAAAGTTAACAAAATCTGCACACATCACATATAGTTTGATGTGCACATTTGTCCCTCTTTCCCATATCTAGAATTAGATACAATTTCAGATACATAGGTTGTGACTAAATTAGTGTTGTAGGTGGTCCACTATGTTTTGGCTAATAATCTACAGATTGCGTAATTCATGAAAATGCCTAAGTTATTTAGGAAAAAGCATCATTTAGAAGGATAATGACGCATGGTTCCTTGAGAACTAGAAGACTTACTTGAGATCTTCTTTAGAGTAGCATGTGTGAAGAGAAAGTGTTTTAATCCAACATGGATCCTTCTTCAAAGTGCATTAATAAGTGTAGACAGCAGCAGAAGCTAACATTGATGGACTGTATTTAATCATTTTCTAATGAAGCAAACATAGCTCAACCAAGTAGAATGCTATATTTTCCATCTGAACCATTGTGATGAGAAATTTTATTTCTTAGCAGTACAGGAGAGGATTATTAGGAAATGCAATGAAGAAAAGATATTTAAACCAAAATCTCAATTGTCCAGAGGCATTTTGAAAGTAAGTTTGATCAATAGCTGAGAAGGTTATTATGACAATACAAAATAAACAGTGGAGTTCATCACTTTACCACTTTGTCAAGACCAACTGCCTTCAGAAACCTGACAAGGAATACATATGGAGTGGGAATGGTAAGGTTGAATGTCATTCGATTTAATATTGTACGCTCCTGCCAAGTATTTTATCAATGTATTAGTCACATTGAATCGTTGAAATCTATTGTAATTTAATAAAACAAAAATATATCAGCTAGAGATAATTACAATGTTCACTATCATTTTTTATGTGTATTGGTATCCTGAGAGACGGATCAATTCATTGCCTTGTAGCCAAACATGAATTGATTCTTCTTATGTCAATATTTAAGAGCCAACCAGGTATTCTATCCGTTAGATATATACAAAAAAATGTTTCCTTACACTCATGATTTTATGGATGTCAGTAAGTCATTCTACCTGAGGAGCCCGGGTATCTTGATATTTTCAAGCTATAAGCATCGCAGTGCTACCCACTAATTGTAATTCCCACCTTCTAACAATCTGAAGAGAAAGGAATCTATCCATAATGTATATGGTGAGATACAATGTTTCTGGCATTAGTTCACATTTCAGATGCACCTGCAAAATTTAATATTTCAGAGTAAAGCCTAACAAACTACCCACATAAAGCTCTTCTAGATCTAACATTGGCAGCAAATGAAATTAGGATGCAACTAATCTATACCTCTATCAACCAACTAATCAAGATTGCCCTCATTGTATCGTTGATTTCATCCTGCATTTTCATATAATCTGGAGGCACACAACTAATGTTCTGGAAATACGAGGCTGCCAATGATTACTAAATGAAAATAAAAAATTTACCTTCAGATTCACACAAATATTCAATCATTGATAGAGAAACATACCTCAATCTTCCGATAGAACTTGTAAATGTCTTCAACATACTCCACAACTGCCAATTGGTTTTCAAGGTCTCCATCATCAATGCTAGGGAGAACCTCTTGCACGTCCTGAAATATATCCATCAAGATTATTAATCATATTCAAATTTAGATTTTTGTGATCCATATTTTGATTACTCAGAAATTTTTCGGTGATAATCACATTAGAACTCATTTTTTCACGCATTTCGAAGCATTGAGTGTGGTTCATCGACAAATGAATTCTGATGTGATTATGACCGAAAAATTTATGAGTAATTATTAATCATTTTCATCCAACCTACATTGTAAATAAACACAAAGCTATCTTACAGCTATAAAACCCCTTTGTAATTGGGTGTGGATGTGGGTAGCTTTGGCTTGTGTATATTTGGATTTGATCCAGTTCCTAAAACAAGAAACTAATCAAAGAACATTAGTCTCTACTTTCTGTGCAGTGTCATTTTCTTAGGGTGTCTTGATTATGTACTTCTGACTCTCTGTTCCACAAACCTTTTTGAAGAGCAGGTGTTCCATATTCTTGAAAACCAAAAAAAAAAAAAAAAAAATTTAAAAAATGTAAAGAGGGTATACCCTAAAAGAAAAATCAAAGGGTAAGAAAAATAAAATGGTCAAAAAAGTGAAAGAAATGAACCCCAAGCAAAAAATAGACCAAGGAAAGTGTGCAAATCCAAATGCCACTACTATTTCATTTTGTAATAAAGCAATTGTGTGCAGCTTGTCAAACTTTTGCCACAATTCATGAATAGTCAAACTGTTTAAACTTGGCTTATTCATATTTCAATTTCATGTTATAGATTAGAGAATAAATATCTAGCCAAACAGTTTAATCTTGGCAGATAAGTAGATAGGTAGAGTTAATAAAAGGTGCTCAACAGTTTAATCTGAGCCCTTGGATGTAATAAGGGTAGAAATAGATAGATTTGCCTTGTAAAAAGAAAAAGATTGATAAGGGTTTGCAAGTCTAAATGCACCCTAATAAAGAAGAGAAAATGGTAGTAGTAGATAGGATAGGTAGATGATGTTGCAGAGTTTTATCTGATGAATGATGCTGCTCAATGTTTTTGATCCTTTACTTTCATCACAAATACTGAAAGCAGGAAATACACTGGAAAACCACATCAAGCAAAGTCAAAATCATTAACTTCCCTCATCACTTTTCCCTAATTTTTTACTAATTTCCCCAAAGTGCTAAGGTATTTGGAGATCAAAAGGGCTCAAGGCATTTCCTTGACTTTTGGAGGGACCGGACCCTCGGCCTAATGATCAAAAAGACCTAAGTACTTGAGATAATTCATTATTATAATCATTCACCTTTAACCTTTTCCTAAGTAAAATCCTATTTTACTTAAGGAAATCATGCAAAATTCCATAAAAATCCCTCAAGATAACTTGCTATTCTAAGTTTAAGTGTTGAAGATAAGATATTGCAATTTACTTCAGAAGTTGTCACTTTCCTAGATGTGCAAAGTATTTTGAGTTCTCTTGTCCCTTTTTCATATTAATGTTTAACTCTATTTACTAAATCCCTAGTGAAATGCCTTATCCTAAGTATATAACTCCTTTTTTATAAATATCCCAAAAACCCCTCTATTATGTTTTAACCAAAGTATTTACTTCCCAAATATTCATTAAAAACCCGCTTCATACGCCCTTTGGTTAAATATACCTTTATATTATAGTCCCGCCCCTTATGGTAGTTAAATAATGTTTATTTATTACCATATAATAAAATAAAAAACAAATATACGAAATAACGTTTAAACATATGATTTATGTGTTTAACACAAAAATATAAATAAAACCCGAAGTTTTGTTTTCAAAACCAAAACTTTGGAAAAGTCCCTATGCCACCGTGGCTCATCCACCTGGCATTCCACCCGAAGTTTCAACCACAAATTAAAACCCCGCCGCGACCCCTCTTTACATTATATTATGGGATTAGTTAGTTATCTGAACTAATTAATAACCTTCCATTGACCAATCAAAAGCCTCCCAGGGTGATTAAATTAAACATTAATTATTTCAAAAACCCGACGGGCCCGCACCTTAAACCTTCACTTACTCCACGTCCCTTACCACTGTCCGATCTCCCACTGCAAGATCTACGGCTAACGTTCATCCCGCTAGCCATCCTTTGTCAGAACAATAACCAGCGGGGGCTTGGTGGTATTTGAATAGTCACCTGTCCACGTGTCGACAATCTTATGGAATCGCTGCCCGCTCATCAAAAACCACCTTTGCCAATAAGCGGTGTGGGGACTAACCGCTTACCGCCCGGCCTTCCTGCCCCACGTCAGCCCATACCAAAATGACGTCACTCCTCGAAAAACTAAAAACCCTCCTTTTAACTTTGGAAATAAAACGAGTTTTCGCGTTTTTATGTCATTTTCGCCATTTGAACGCGACTGTGCTTTCCGCCAAAGAATTCGAATTTTCACTAAAATCCACTGTTCCATTCAATTTCGCTCCAAGATTCCGCTGCACCTGTGTTCGAGTACACTCCTGCCATCGCCTGATACCTGTTAAAAGCCGGTTTTCCTCCAAGAACAGGTATTTATCCTATAGCGTTTCGAACTCCAGAAGAAAATTTGTTTCCCTATTTTCCACTGAATTAACGATTAAATCTTATCATTAAGATCATTCCCTGAGTTTTACGACTGTAAATTATTCCCCAGAACCGGCAATTGTGCCAATTTTCTCCATTAAAATCAAAATTGCGCCCGGCCTGTGAAAGAAAACCAGAAACCTCCGTTTTGAATCCACAAGAACCAAAATGGAGGCCCCGACAGCTTTGAATGTAACTCCACTGAATGCCCCTCACAGAGAACTAGAGTATTTACCCTTAGTGGATAGATATTTTCAGATTAAAGACTTGCATTTTGATGAAAGCCCCCTTCTAAGTTTTTGTCGCTGCAGAGATGATTATTCAAAGGGGCAAGATGTTATTGGATTGTGGGAATCCAATCTCCCAAGATATCTCATCCCTTCAGTCATTAATTTCCCAGAAATTATCCACTATTGCCATTCTAGCTATGATCCCACTCAGAGAGCTGTAATATCCCCTGACCAGAATGTTCTTTTCCCTATTACTCCCCAGGCTATCAATGCCATGCTGCATTTTGAACCAGATCAAGAACTGGCACCTTTATCTATGGAAGAATTGATTGAAAAGTCTAATAAATTGACCCCAGATAAATTGAAGTCCATTTTCCAGAATTTCATGTTGCCTGAACACCAACCTCAGGGCCCTCCTCCTTATGGTTTTTATTATTTCAACAAGTTGGGAAGGCTCATCCTAAACATGATATCTTTTGTTTTGGGTTTCAATACTAGTGAATATGTTGATGAGATAACCCTGGTTTTGCTGTCTATTTTTACTCCTGGACAACCTCCTGAAGTTAAATATGACTTTGCCTCCTTCATAGCCAATAAGATCCATGATCAGTTCATGAGGCTAGATGATGAAAAAGTTTTCAAATATTCCTCAGTTATTTATCATCTCATTATCTTCTATCAATCAGAAAAGTTCCCATTCTCTGTTAAAAAGCTTGATGCCAAGGGAAACCCCAGGTCAGTTATATTTTGGTCTCCCATAATTCATTCTTCCTCTGATTCTCCCTATTCCTACACTGAGTTCATTGATCAGTTTGTATATCCTGCAACAACTTTGTTGATAGGAATTCCCCCCCCCAAGGCTCAGTAATGAAATAAAGAAGACCTTGCAGCTTTCAAGGACTTATAAAGTTGGAGATTGGTATTTATATCAAAACCATACAGTCATCAGAATTTATGGATGTGAATTACATCCATTCAAGTTATCAAGATATGTGCCCATGAGGATTTTTGCCTTGGAATATTTTAGGCAAATGAATAATTCAGATGTGATCCATTTTTGTAGTGTGAAGAAAAAAGCCCAACTAAGGATCAAGAGTCAATTAGGTCCTTTCATCTGCAACTCTAGGGAGGCCGAGCGAGAGGCATAAAATATATTACAAAGCAAGTTCCAAAGAACTTTTCGTTGGGTTCCTTATGACCCATTTGGTTTTATTTGTGAAAAGAGATTAAAGAATAAATCATCCCCTTACATACACCACAAGATTCCTGAACTAGAACAATATGCCAATCAAGATGAATGGGTTGAAGGAACACTTGTTGAAGAAGAAAGTGAAGAAGAAAAAATGAACATAATGATGAAAGATTTTGAAGGAGTATGACCTAGAATCTTGTGGTAAAGTGCAGGTACCCCACATTGGCACTTCTTCAGCAGCAACTCTACAGCAGACATTACAGGAAAACAGTTCCTCAGTTGCAGCAGAGACAAAAGGCAAAGGAAAGGAACCTGCATTACAGGTGATTGAAACTTTAGTCATGGCTGAGAAGCCTCAAACTTCCAGAGAAGTTTCTCCCACTCAGGCAAAGCACACACAAGTTCCAGAGTTACAAACTCCATCAAATGTGGAAATAGGAAAGAAAAGGCAGACTCCAGATACCACTCCTCCAAAAGAAACCTCACATGCACATCAAGCCAAGAAACAGAAACCAGATCCACTTCCAGATGTGGAAATCATAGATGAGATGTTTGATGATGGAAGGGAAGACAGTCAGCAAACTGGCACAGTTAGTGAAACAAACACAAGCCAGAAAGGGAAGGCTTTACAAAAGCAATTGAGTACAGAAGTATCCTCTTTCAAGCCACCTAAAACAAATACAGGGGATATAAAAAGAACTTTCATCAACATAAAGGCAAAGAATGATCCATTAAGGATGAAAGTATATGACCAATATCTGAAGATGGCTCCCCATAATCAAGAAAGGTTAATGTCAGCATTTGACCTTTCACAAGGCAAAATGCTGATGAGCCACTTCAAGTCAAAGGTGCCAAAGCCCATGTCAGCAGCTGATTACATTAGAACAAATTTTGAGGTCCTGGCAAAGGACATTCATCCTTTGGACCAGATAGAACTGCACAGACAAACTGGGGAAATGGTGTATTCCACTCTTACCAATAAATCCATGGCATCCATAACGCTGCAAGATTCTTTGAATAACACAAGTGCCCAATTGCAAATTGAGAAGGCCTCTTCTCAGGCCAAAGATAACATAATAAAGTCTTTAGAAGACATAATCATTAGCTTGGGGCACAATCCCAAAGATATTAAAAGCATTGAGGCACTAATAAAGAAGAAAGATGATGACATAGCTGCACTGAGAAAGCAGCTGAAGTTGCCAGCCTCAAGACACCCCCAGACCCAAGAAATTTTGAAGGGGAATTCACAGGAAGAGGTAATGGAGTTGCTCTTAAAAGTGACTGAGCAACTAAGTGAAACTGAGAAGGAATTGGAACTAGCTCTACAGGAAAAGGAAGCTATCAAGCAGGCATCCACCACAGAAGCTGCTACAACTACAGGTACTACAACAGCAGGTCAGCAAACACAGCCAGCCCAGGTAAACACTTCTGGTTTGAGTTCTGATGAATTAATAAAACAAATGGAAAGTTTACAACTAAGGGTCACAGAACTTCAAACCACAAAATTGCAATTAGTAAAATTGGAGGAGAAATATGATACATCTAAGAAGACAGTTGCTGATAACACCAGGGAAATAAAAAGGTTAGAAAAATTGGTTCAGGCTTTAGAGAAGGATCTTTCATTAGAAAAGCCTTTAAAGGAAATAAATGAAATTCTTTGGGGTAGTATCATTGAGTTAATAAAGGGTATTTGGCCCTCTGTTCAAGCAATTTTTGAACAAAATGATTTGGTTAAAATAGCTCAAGAAGAAATATACAGGACAAGAAATGAATTGAGAGGCAGGCCTGAGCAGGCCAATCAACTTATTCAATTTTTGAACACCCGGACAAAGCAACAGCTTGCAGTATTAGGGATTGAGGATAGGACCGGCACAGTTTTGGAAATAAAGAGAGTTTTCATCAAAAGAACTTTCATGCAGAATTTAGAAAGGAAGTGCTCAGATATTTTGGTTGATATCAATATTTTCAGAGAGAAATTTCAAGCTTTGTTGGACAGTGGGTTACCAAGTCCTATGCTCTCAGAGGATCAAATAATGGACTTGGAAACCTATGTAAAGAAAATAAATACTCATGCTCAAAATACAGCTGCTTGTTCTACCAGTTTGCCAGAAGCAACATTACCAACAGGGAGAAATATCTATGATAGAGTGAGAAATTTATTTCATCTGGAACATGAAATAAAGTATCTGTTTCCTAATGAGCCCACCTTTTACAAACTCACATAAGCAGATGAGACATTGAGAAAACTCAAAAGGACTATGATACCAGATGATCAATGGTGGAAAGAATTATTGGAAATTCTATAAAATTTATCTTCGGGATGAGAATTTTATCTTTACTATCAGGTAAAAAGATAAAAATGAGTACAGATGAAAGAGTATCAGTTACACAGGTTAAAGAGTATCCGTTAAGACAAAGAGTATCAAGCAAGCAAAGAAATTACTCCAAAAGACAGCATTGAGCCCTTTTTCAGCACTTACCTCCAGCACATCAGCAAAATGAGGAAACAGCACATCAGCAGTTACCTATTATTCTATCCACGAGACCATTTGTCTCCTGTTTATTTGTAAATTACTCCTTAGTCACCCTAGATTATTGGCTAAGTTAGTGTGAGATTTTTTTCAAGTTTTTCTTGTATAAATAAACCCTCAAAGGAAGTATTGAGGGTGGATTCTATTACTTTGCTGTAACATTGAGATTTTCGGAATAAAAGCATTTTGGAGAAATTTATTCGTGGCTTACTGGATGACGATTTGAAGCTCGGGACTTTTTGCAGGATTCATGTGTTGGACTGCAGTTCAATAAGTCTTTCTACCCTTTGTCTTAAGTTTTATATCAGTTTATAATATCATTATGTCCATTTCTGAATAATTTACATAAAGGATTGAATCAGAATTTACTTAATTGTACTCTGATTTCAGATGTGATTGTTCTTGATGTTTTCCTCTAAATTGGTTATAAGCATGAATTCTTAAATGCTCTTGCTTTGCTAATTTAAACATTGTTGATTACTATAATAAAGAATTCTTCATTGCTCTTTGTTTGTAGTCATCTCATTTCTTTCTTTTGAACATGGTGAAAGATTCTTAGCTGCCTTTCATCCTTTCAAAATCATCCCATCCACTTTAAATTTTAAGGATTGTTCTCTGTCTAGCTATCTTGCCCTGTAAAGCCATCTTGTGTGTAGAATAGAAATCCAGTAAAGCCATCCTTTGACTCCATAGCCCAATGGACTGAAAAATTTCAACCTTGCCCTTAGTTTGTGGATTCCACCATTTTTCAAAACAAACTCTTGGATCTATAACTAGCCTAAAACCTTCTAAGAACAAAGATAAATCATAAAGAGAGAGCCCTCTCTGGATGCAGATTGGCTAGATTCTGCATCTGAAGGTTGGTTTGTGGTTACCTTGGGTATACTTTCCTCTTACACAACTTATAGGAAAACCTGAGTGATAACATAACTAATAAAATTAATCAATAAGACACACCTCACTTCGAGCTATTAGCACTGTAGTTTGTGAGTGTGCTATGGGTTTTGCTGCTTTGAGTTGGCTAGGTGCTTGTAATCCCCCACCTTGTGCACTTGAGTCTATGCTATGATCGACAGAAACGCCAGTGTCCTTCAGCGTAGCAGTGTTATTCTGAGCCTTCCTTCTAATAATACGCCTATTTTTGTTTCCTAGGAGTACCTTTGCCTTTGCTTTCGCTCCTGCCTTAACAACAATATCATCTGCTTGGAATTGTTGGAGTCAAAATTGGAAAACTAAAGAGTGAGAAAATAGAGAACAAAATGAGGGTCGTGGAATGAAAACAAAGAGCATGAAATTAAACATGCTTAGAAAAACACAATGCTAGGGAGGAAGATCGATAAAGCATGTGGCTAAACACAGAGCTTTTGCACCGTTGGTAGGGAAATTCCCTGGGAGATTGTCATTTGAAAACGATAGGCCCCGTTTAAGGGTTCTACAAGAAATCAATATTTCAGCTTGCTTAATTGATTCTTATTAAACTTTACCTGAGTGTTGGGATTGGCTCCCTTTTTGGCATCGAAAACCAAGTATACTCTAGACCTCTTGAAACAATAGTTCATCCAATAGTGGAGTACATGATAGTAGAAGTAGAGGCCACCAAATAGAACAAAAAAATGGAAAGAAAAAAAAACCCAGCAGCAGAATATTGATTCACTATATACATCTAAAGGATAATGAATAACATCAAAAAACATACTCCATCACCGCATCTTTTGTTTATATTGCATTTGGTGTTACGAACTCCCATCAAATTGCCAATTTCTCCTAAGGCCTTCTTATTTTTGTTGTTGGCTTGCAGTGATTTCTTATTGGGTTCTGCCATTGCAGGGTCTGTCATTTCCCATGCACACATATTAGCAAAAAAAAGCCTTATTTATTCTTAACACTTAAGCAATACAAGGTTTCAAGAAACCCACTTACCTTTTGCTGCCACGTTTGGCTTGGGAACAATGCACCTGTTCTCCATCTTGAAATGGTCCCGTTCTTGCACCCAGAAGTACCAAAAACAAAATCACAAAAATAACGGTCTATATTTCGTATTCCAAGGGGCATCTAGCAGATCAAAAAATTTGATGGGTTACCCTAGAAAAATTTTAATTTAGGAGTGTTGGAATTTGCCACTACTACATTTGGCGGAAATTCTGACACTTGGTTCCGACGCTTTTGACCAAATGTTGGAAATTTCCCCAAATTTTTTCCATCCCACCCGAAACCGTTGCTATGCCGACGTTTATAGAAAAGTGTCACAATACGGACACTTAGAAAAGTGTCGCAATTGCGACGTTTGGAGGAAGACGTCGCAATTGCGGACACTATGGCCCAAAGCGTCGCTATTGAGACAACTCCAATCGTCGCAAGTGCGACACAATGTCTAGGTGTCGCCATTGCGACGTTTAGGTACCCGTCGCAATAGCGACGCTTTTTCCGCCGTCGGTATAATGACACTTATATGCGCGCCACATAAAAATACGAAACTTATATGCGCGCTACATAAAAATTCGAAACTTATATGCGCGCTACATAAAAATGATTTTATTGTTTCGTATGCGTCGCAATAGCTACATTAACGTCTGATATGACGTGCGCATTCGCCCTCCGCTCTTGCAGAACAGCATTCGCCCTCAGCTCTTGCAGAACAACATTTTCCCTTAGCATTCGCGCTCAGCTCTTGCAGAACAACATTTTCCCTCAGCATTCGCCCTCAGCGTTCACCCTCAGCTCTTGCAGAACAGCATTCGCCCTCGGCTCTTGCAAAATGGTAAGTTCTTACTGCAGGCCCTTCCTCCTATAGTAGGGTTGACTCTATTTGGGTTTTTTTGGTCAATTCCATTGGATTGTGTTAGGCTGTAGGGTTCTCTCTAGATGTCAAGAATCAAGATTCAATATCCTCTATTATATTCATCACCCAATACAAGATTTAATTTTTTCCCAAAGAAACGCTTATTAATTTGGCAGCCATTATTTCTCCCTGCTTTAAAAACCCTACATTTAAATGAAAACAAGCATTGAATTTCAACTACAAAAATCTATTAGTGTTCAAATGTACATGTGTGCTACATTAACGTCTGATATCACGTGGGCATTCGCCCTCCGCTCTTGCAGAACAACATTCGCCCTCAGCTCTTGCAGAACATCATTCGCCCTCAGCATTCGCCCAGAGCTCTTGCAGAACAACATTCGCCCTCATCATTCGCCCTATGCTCTTGCGAACGACATTTGCCACCGCATTCACCCTTAGCTCTTTCGAACGGCATTCGCCCTTAGCTCTTGCGGGGAAAAAATTTTCCCTCGGCATTCGCTCTCCAACGTTCGCCCTCAGCTCTTGCAGAACAGCATTCGCCCTCAGCTCTTGCAAATGGTAAGTTCTTACTGCAGGCCCTTCCTCCTATAGTAGGGTTGACTCTATTTGGGTTTTTTTGGTCAATTCCATTGGATTGTGTTAGGCTGTAGGGTTCTCTCTAGATGTCAAGAATCAAGATTCGATACCCTCTATTATCTTCATCACCCAATACAAGATTTAAAATTTTCCCAAAGAAACGCTTATTAATTTGGCAGCCATTATTTCTCCCTGCTTTAAAAACCCTACATTTAAATGAAAACAAGCATTGCATTTACCCTACAAAAATCTATTAGTGTTCAAATGTACATGTGTGCATCACTTGTGTAGGTTATTCCTTTTCCACTTTCACATTATCCAAGAATGTGTGCAGTATAGTTCATATTTTTTGTGATTTAGATTATCTTGAAAAAGGAAAGGTAAATTATTTCCCATGGAAAAATAAGGTTTTTCCTTTTTATAGGTTGTTTGGACTTACGTGGAAAAATTTATGGTATGCCTTTCATATTATGTAGTTTAAATTTGAATTAACAGATTATTCTACATGAAAATATAATTACCTATGTGATTTCCTTCATCACTAATTAAAATTATAGGGTTTCAATTTCCTAGACTCTAACTCATATGATGCTAAATTATAGGTTCTCATTGGTGGATCACTCTTCCATTGATTTCCTTTCCCTCTGGATCTTGTCATACTTTAAAAGTCATCAATGATACATATATTATTTCAGGTATCCCAAAAGGCTTTATAGTAGAACATATTGTGAAGTTTTTTTGACACTTGAGGATTCTTTTTAGAACTGCAACGTGGTCTATGCTATCGAGTTATATATCAAGCAACTTGTCCTTAATAACCACACTATGAGGTAGGTTCAACCAGTTTGAACTTGTTGGGACATAGCATATGAAGTTGTGTGATGAGTCCATATCACGGGTCTATTATGGTGACAAAAGTGAAGACACGTAATGATAGTTATTATGTTAACATTACTAGAAACATTTTCGAAATTATCCATGCTATCAAGATGTCAAAATTCCAGGCATTAGGTGTCAATACTCATAGCTAATAGATAATAATAATAATATAAAAAAATCACAACTTTATTCTTGAAATATGATTGTTACACATTGGTAACCTAGTTCATGAGTTACTATCACCCAAAGACTGCAAAACAAACTTAAAATATGAATTAAACCAACATGAGAATCCAACTAAGGGTTTCTCGACAAAATCATGCCATAACCTGGAATTTTGAAACCCAAATTTGAATCCATCATAAGTAATACAATGCAAACTCAGATGGATTTTCAATGCATGTTTGCATGCTACACTTATTCTTTGTCTAGATATCATTTTTTAAATGGAACCATTAGTCAAGCCCACAGTCCTTTTTATGTGAAAAATTTCAGCTCTATTTGAGCTCTTTTTTGCTCCACCACCTCCTTAAACATATGCAAACATATATCATG
This sequence comes from Pinus albicaulis, assembly GCA_034641835.2. NCBI lineage: Eukaryota > Viridiplantae > Streptophyta > Pinopsida > Pinales > Pinaceae > Pinus > Pinus albicaulis. The sequence continues at coordinate 1,211,582,041 of CM076583.1, forward strand.
ATCTTGGAATTCCATTACATATGTATGTGCCAATGTTCCATAATCATGCCCCATCATCAATTTAAGAAATTTCCATTGAATATCAAATTATGGAGGGGGAGAAATTTTTGCTGCAACATTTGGCTCAAAATCAGGGACCATCTCCGTATGAGGTGAATGAGAACTATAGATATTTGAAGAAGTAGATTAGTGCCTTTTCCTCTGGCCATGGAGTCATATACAGTCATTCATCACAAAAATTTGTCTTTGTTCATTCTCACCTTGAAAGTTGCAAAAATTCATGCCCTAATTGAAACGACACTAAATTTGAAAGATATAATAAAAATGCAAGTTAGAAGTGCCCTATTAATACAAAGGGAAAACCTTCCTACCTACCCTAATTGAGATAAATTTTGATTGAATAGGAAACATGATATTTCCTATGGAGTTGATCCAACAACTTGTTAAATGTATGGGACTAAATCATGCATTTGATTTCCGGGGAAACATGCGCATGAAGAGAAAAAGTGCAGAATTAATGGAAAATCCATACATGCCACTTATAAAAACTACACCGAAAGGTCAAAAAATACTTAAGGCCTTAACTTAATTTGAATCCAAAAATGACAAAACAGGATTAGTGAAAACACGAGTGGTGTGGGTGAACAACATAAATAAAAAGTGAGGATACCTTTCCCCAAGATGCCTTTGTCACCATTGTATGAAAACATGTTTTCCTTTCCCTTTATACATGCAAGTGAATGCATTATAGGTATGGTGTTTTCCCAGAATAGGAGAAGCCTACTTAAATATATCATTTGTGGATTGAATGTTTGGGTGCCTTAATGTGCAATGACATGTTTCCAGGACTGAATTCAATGCGAGGCATATTTGAAACTCTAACTCTGTCTTCCGGTGTCTTATTAGAAATTATTTCAGTTTTCATTTTGTGTTTTCAAGTTAGATATTGTTTTCAAGTTTTTACATTTATAATTTTATTACAATGTGGCATACTGATCAGAGCAGTGCAGGAACAACCCCGAGACGGGATGATCGTGGAAAGAGGCCAGCGGAAGAACATGTAAAGTGCCAGCATTGCTCTATCTTCAGGTATTTTAGTTATTTACATAATTGAAATAATATTAATTTTGTTCAAATATGCGGACACCTAGCCATGGTACGCCTGATGATTCCCTCTTTGAGGAAGAGCTTTCTTCATCCCTATCTCTAGTGTTCTTGTTGCAAAAAAAGGCACGAGATGCAAGGTCGGAATTTAATGCTTTGATAGACGCGCCTCAAACACCTGAAACAGAAGAGAGGATACAACATCTTATGAGGCAGCTAAATAGATATCAAGTAATAATAAAAGTCAAAAGGATATTTTTTTTGTTCTGCATGAGATGAATTGTGATAGTTTGATTTTTAATTTTTACATTGACTAAAATAACAAAAAGTTCTTTTGTATGTAGCGTTTTCTGGCATTTGCTGAACCCGGTGTTGGTGGTAGTGGGACACAAGGGCAAGAGATTGCCCAACAACCCTCTTGTACACCTTCTACTCCTTTAGGTGCTAGCCAAGAAACACACCCTGCCCAAGCAGACACCCAGCCAACCGCTGAACGTGTTGGCAATGATGAGGCTGATATGGCCAACTACATTATTGTGTTTCCTGGAGCTACACGTGTCAGCTCCACAGGGACCATTAATGGCATGTTGTTGGTGAACGATGAAGGTGTCCCTATAAAGCACGTACAACTCCTAGGTAAATTTTAATATTTTAACTATTTCATGTACTCTATCTAAAACATATTTATCATGATTTTTATTTTTAAATTAATGATAATATCTTTTTTTTTTTTGGTTTTATTCTGTGTAGGAAACAATGAGTTCTACAGGATTCTGGAGAGCCATGCGTTGGTAATTTTTGGCCCAACCATACGTACGGGGTGGAATTCCCAGAATTCCAACCTGAAAAAAGAACTTTTAGATTATCTAGAAGCCCTTTTTGGGGTCGGCACATTTGACAGAAAAGCGGTGGCTCAGGTAGCCGGCAAATATTTGAAATATACCAGGGAAACCTATAGGACGCAATTGCAATTTAACCCTAGATATGAGCGTCCTCTCGCAGTTTCAGAGAGTGAGTGGAGAGCACTCATCCATGACGGAAAAGAGAAAAGGGCAAAGAAAGAAGGAAAAATGCCAACTGGACCCGCGAGGTAAATTACAACTTTAATTCAATAGCTTTAATTTTCTCTATGTCTAAAATAAAAGTGTGCTACGTCATATCTGACTTCAATATTTTGATGCTAGGTTGACTGACACCTCAAAGGCAACCAAAGCTAGGATTGAAAAAAAGGGCCATCACAAGCTAGGCCAGGGCGGCTACTTGAAATTAGCTGCAAGAATTGTAATTAAGTAGCTAAACATCTTATAATTAATTGTATCGTCTTCCAACGTTTTTGTAATCCTATCAAATATGATTAAAAATACACAATCATATGTAATGTAGGGTGATGACTTCGAAACAGAAACTACAGAGGAAGATAAAAATATCGCTTTCCGTTTCGGCTATCAAGTTGTAGTTGAACGTCGCAGAAGCTTGGGGCAGGTCCCAAGATCCAGAATGCCTGATAAGGTAAAACATTAACCTTTCAATATTTTTGTTTTCGTCCATAAATTTAATTTCTAACAACTTTGTTTAAATCAGGCGAGCAGCACTACCGACGAGGCAAATAACCCAGTTTTAGAGCCAGATGTAGATGATCCTCAAGTGCAACCTGATCATTGTAGTGGGGACCAGGCCAACAATGCTACTATCAGTGAGGGATGTGACGGTAATTAAGTTCCACTTATAATTTTTTTCTAATTATACCTTGATGGTTGTCCTTATAATGTTTTTTGTTTAAATGACAGAGAATGTTTCCCTTGAGGATCTTACCACCAGAGAGGAAGACAGGGCAACAGTCCCAACGGCGACAACTGGTGCACCAGGTAAATAATCTCATTGAAATTTTTTTTATTAATATTACCGAACTAGTTCAATGATATTTAAAAACTGACAATTAAAATTTAATATTATCTGTTTTTGTAGGAGATGCCCCATCACTGGATGAGACCAGACATCGTGACTACGCAACTAGGTCAGCGGCGACAATTGGTGCACCAGGTAAATAATATCATTGCAATTTTTTTTATTAATATTACCGAACTAGTTCAATGATATTTAAAAACTGACAATTAAAATTTAATATTATCTGTTTTTGTAGGCGATGCCCCATCACTAGATGAGACCAGACATCGTGACTACGCAACTAGGTCAGCGCCGACAACTGGTGCACCAGGTAAATAATCTCATTGCAATTTTTTTTATTAATATTACCGAACTAGTTCAATGATATTTAAAAACTGACAATTAAAATTTAATATTATCTGTTTTTGTAGGTGATGCCCCGTCACTGGATGAGACCATACATCGTGACAACGCAACTAGGTCAGCGGCGACAACTGGTGCACCAGGTAAATAATCTCATTGCAATTTTTTTTATTAATATTACCGAACTAGTTCAATGATATTTAAAAACTGACAATTAAAATTTAATATTATCTGTTTTTGTAGGCGATGCCCCGTCACTGGATGAGCCCAAACATCGTGAATACACAACTAGGTCAGCAGTGCGGGTTGAAAGGCACGAAACAGGAGCAGAGCACGATGATATTGATGATGTAATTAGGAGCTTTAAAAATAGGAGGAAGAAAAAGAAAATTTGACAATGTAAAATATTGTATTATTATAAGACAAACGTTACCATACTTGGAACGTTTTTTTGCGTTATATAAAAAACTCATTTATCATACTATTTTTATGTCAAGCATTAATTGCAATGTTTCCTTGCGTACTTTTTGTTGAATTGGTTTTTTATTAGTTATTGAATATTTTTTTTTATGCTCATGAAAGTAAAAAATGAAATATAGATTGGGTATTGGGGAATTGAGAGTGATGTGAGGGGGGGGGGGGGAGGGGCCATAAGAGCTTCCACCTTCACGTGGTTGGCCCTGTTTAGTAGAGAATAATTTATTGGAGTGATTTAATCTTGGAGCAAACCTCCCTTGATCCAGCGTAGCAACAAAAAAGTCACTATTGACTTAGTTGCTACTCTTTCAGATCGTGGGAGGCTTGTTCCAAGTTCATGCGACTCCGATAAATTGTTCTTGAAATGAAGAGGAGCTTATTCAGGTATGTTTTGACATTTTCAACATATGTTCTAACATTATCATAAGAATGCATCTTAGAGTAAAAAATACTACATCAATTACTTGTATTTATTGTATAGATAATGATGGATTTTGATTGACTTGGTAGTGCAAGTACAAATCCTCTTGCATCATGAGCAATACAACTTGTCAACCAGGGTCATGTCCAGGATATTTTTGCTTGTGCGCTTGACCAAGTTCGTAATGTCACATTTTGTAAGTTCCTTTACAGTTCATAATTCAATATTAAGCTTGTTCATGATTATTATCTAGGTTTTTGTATGTGTTTTTTCATCTATTTGATTGTAAGCAACTCTGCATGTTTCCTGTTGTTCACTATGATTTCTCCCATTACCACTCCCGGGATGAATCCGACTTTATTGTTACATAGGTTACTTTATTGTTACTATGATTTCTCCATTTACGATTTCATAGGTTACATCATGTAAAGTTGTCGATCTCAGGTTGGTGATGAGCTTTAGTTCTCCAGATTTGGGGCTTTTCTGATATTTTCTCCCTCATGTCATTCCTGCATCACCTCATTGTTTGAGCATGCCAATTTTCTACCACTTGTACCAATTGGCACATGTCAATCTCTGAGTGGTGCCACATTTCACCTATTTTCGGTGAGAGTTTAGGGTTTCTCTAACATAGCTTCAGAAATCCGATTCAGTGCCTGCTTGAATATTGTCACATAATACTTATGGTTTGGATTGATGAGCATGTTTTGAATGGTTGGTTGATTCATAAGAACCACCCATATAGTCATCTTGAGATATTTCAGAAGGTTTCTCGGGTTTCCTTTTTCACCGTTTCTAGTGGGTGGGATGGTGTGGGGTGATCCATCGATACTGGTGCTCTTGTAGTAGGGAATTTGTTTTTGGGGATATAAAGGAGCATTTGATGTAGATATCCCATTGGATGCATTCATAGATGGGCACGAGAGGTCAAGAATTTAAATTAAAAATATGCAACCTCTAGCATGGCAACTTGAAGGCCGCGAGAGACACTAGTTAAAGATTGTTTTGTGCTGGCCTTAATATAGTCGTGATTTCTTTCTATTATCTTAATGCAAATATATAGTCCGGTCTCATTAAAATGAGGATTTTGGTTGTATTTCTCTTTGGTTGTTTCTCTCCTAATGCTCCAGAAGTTGCCAAAAGTTGCGATAGTTGTTTAGTTTGCCTGTTACAACTTAAAAGTGGTTTTTAGCAATGGGAGTCATGTTTTTTAAGGTTCATACTAATATGAAGATATTGTAATTCTATATTCAACATAAGAGAAGATGGCCTCTGCTTTGGGCGGTATGACAACAATTGCCACATCTACCTCATTGGGTAACAATGGAAAGGGGAAGAAGTTGGGTGCAATGTTTGATAATTATGGTAGACAATTGTCTTCTCTTTTAGTTTTTTCACCCATTTCCTTTAATCGCTCAAGCAGAAGAGGGACTCTGAGATTACGCAACAGAGAGAAGGTAGTTAATACAAGAGCTATGGAAAAGGAGTTTTACTTCAACAAGGATGGCTTAGTGACAAAAAAATTGCAGGTTAGAGAAAAAATTATGTTTAAAGGAAGGTCACCTGCACGTGAAACTTCATTGCGGTGGATCTTTCCTTGTCCACTTATATTCGATTTTAATGTGTTATTTTAATTTTTCATGGAGGGTTGTTTTGGCATATGGTCTGGCATTCAATTGCACACTTACTGAAAGCATTGTCAATTTGTCTTGCAGGCGGTGTGAACAAACTTGCTGATCTTGTTGGAGTCACCCTTGAGGCGAAGGGAAAAATGTTGTCTTGGAGAGCAAGCATGGTTCTCCGAAAATAGTTAATGATGGTGTGACAGTAGCTAAGGAGGTAATTTGTAGATGTGTGCTCTGGTTTTCTTTTTAACGTTGTATTAGTTCCCCCTCTTAAATGCCTTAGATTTGGTAGGCATAATTTGAAAACTCAAAGGTGAAAGGAAACATATTTGTTACCCAGTGGTCTACTTGGCCTATGGACTAGCCACATTAGAGTAATGAATAAATATTTTCACAACAATAAAAGGAAAGGGTTATGGCTGAGTCAAATTTTATTGTTATTGACAGTGTAATGAAATGTATCTCAATGCTATGGTTTTGGCCTTTTTATTGGTTGAATTAGAGGACCCAGTTGAAAATATTGGGGCCAAGTTGGTAAGGCAAGATGTGGCAAAGACAAATGATTTAGCTGGGGATGGAACCACAACATCTGTTGTTCTTGCACATGTTGGAATATTGAAAAATTCCAGAACAATGAATGGAGAATAAATCTCCCTTCCTCTAACACAGAGAAAATAAAAATTTATTTGACAGGAGACAGAGTTTCAATACTTTGAAAAAAAACTTCTATTCCCTTCAATAACTCAAAAAAAAACTATTACACTTCTTCCTCACTGAGAGGGATTACAAAATTATGACTGCTACAAAACACAATGCATAAAACCAACTCATTGTCTGTTCAAAACAAACATACTCTGTCTCTAAAACACTCTGCTGTGTTTTTCCCTTTCGCACTGCTGTGCATACACACTTAAAAAGTTACACTCAGTCTTTCACTTTTTACACACTGTTGTGTAATAAAAAATTTACGTACTGTCTATAAAAAAAACTACCAAGATTTTTCGTCCTTTTTATTTTTATATTCCGTAACATATAAAACATATTATAATAAACCCTCTTTTTAAAAAAATAAAATTAAAACTAAATTCTATGGCCCACCTTTCATTTCGCATATGATATATATATAACATATGTTTAAAACATATGTATATATTAAATTATCAAAACATTAAAGAACCCTTTCCGTCGGACTTCAAAAGTCTGAATAGATTGAATTTCAAACCAAATTCGCGTTCCAAAATGGGATGCTGACGTCTGCCTAATTTTAACTCGAATTCTCAATCCAATGTGCCCTATAAAAAATTAGGGTCCGGTTTTCAGGTTTTCAGATTCCCTTCAATTTCATGCGATCCAATATTAATGCTCCACGTGTCCTCCTTTTGAATTTACAAAACTGTCGGGTAAATTTCTGTTTGTTTAATTTCTGGTTGGTGAATTGCGTTAATGCTGGCTGTTGTGTTTAAATACAATCTTGTACAGAAATATGGCTGTGGCCGTCTACAAAAAAAACTTGCAGGAATTTTAAATGCTGAATTAAATTTCTGGATGGCATGCAAGCAACCTCCAAAAAAAAATGTTGTTGCTGCATCCGTCCTTCTACTGCAGCAGTTGAAGTTAAAATTCAACAGCACGGGGTTTAATAAGTGAGGGTGTAAAGGTAACTTTTTGTCGATAGTACTGGATTAAGATCATCTATTCATTTTTGTAGGGTCTTATGGTGTTTGGTTTTTTAGTTTTGGGTTGGGCTTATTGAGTCTAAGATAGTTTTGAGTGAAAAAATTGCTATCAGGTATTAAAAAATTTTGGTTCTTTTGTCAAAATTTATGAGCTTGTTAGGAAATACAAAACTGACAATGGTTGTATCTTAAATTTGTGGAAAATAATTTGAAATAAAACCTTTTTGTTTAGGTTGTTGCAGCAGGTGCAAACCCCATTCAAATTACTAGGGGCATTGACAAGACAATAAAGGCCCTTGTTTCGGAACTCAAAATTTTGTCAAAGGAGGTAAACGCTTGCCTTTTTAGTAGGCTGGTTTTCCTTTTTGCTGATGGTTTGGTGTATCTAATTGAATTAGTTGCCTAAGGTATTTTTGGTTGCAAACTCCTTTTCATTTTTCATACAATATTGGCCTTGTGGAATACATTTTATTGTGTGGTCTTGTTAGATCTACAACATTTGTAGTTGTTTAGTCTTATGGCCGAGGTGCACTTTTATTATGGAAATAGTTGATGCAATATTGTCATTTAATCCTTACTGCAGGGTAGCATGTTGAGAAGTTTTTTGTGAAACATTTGGTATTCAAAATTACACTTGATCCTATACAACATCATGCACTTGACTTCAAAATTCATATTCAAAGTGTGCCAGACAATTCTTGCAAAATTTCAAATATTTATGTTGTTTTAAACCATTATCTTTTTCATGTATTGGATGCTAAAAATGTGAAAAAGAATTTGGTATGAAACCAACTGGTGAATAATTTCCAGCACAACAACCACTTCCAAGACATGATTTAGAAGTAGAAAAAATGTGCTTATGAAGCATAGAAAGATATCCTTGATGCATTGTCAATGTTTGGCTAGGGTTATTTTTGGAGAAAATAACTCCTTATTCCTAGAATAGTGATCTTCGATACAAGTAAATGCCAGAGAAGAGAGATCATCGTGTGACGCAACAAAACTGAAATTGGACCCCTAAGGAGAGCTGGTGTGTCTACAATCGCTCTGTCAGCATTTTCCCTTAGTTTACCTCGTTCTTTTCCTCCAGCCTGAGTCTTAATTGACTTCTTCTTTCTTCGGGTTTATTTATCAAATTCGTAGAATTTGATAAATAAATACTATCCACAATGGTTGGACTTTAATTTATATTCCCGACTTTATATTATCTCCAAGCCTTATAACGAATGTTTAACTTTCAACACTTTGTATTTATACTCCACGTTTCTTTTTAAATAAATAACTTGTAATGAACTTTCGGCTCTATATTTCACCACCCATCCTTACAACAATCACGCTCCAGACTTATGCTAATTATCCGCCAATCGTTTAATTAAACAATTTCATTATACTCCGGCCCCACCTATATATATCAATAACCAATCAAACACTCGTATCATACCTGGCTATCCTCCGCACACCTTAGTTAACCTTCGGGCAAGTTCAACGTGCGACCACCGTCCGATGGCCCTTCTCCAAATCAACGACTCTTGGCAATTTCACTCGGCTTCCAACGTCGGGCTTTAACGTGCGATGGCGCGGGTTAAACGGTGGTTTTCCGGGGGTCACTTCACCACGTGTCGCATTCCCTATGGAATCGCTCGCGAATAGGAAATACCGCCTACTCCGCAAAAGCGGTGCGATATGGGCAACCCGCTTTTGTGATTTCGCTCGTGGTTTTGGTACAGGGCTTGACCACGGGTGCATGTCTGGTTCCGCTATCCTTTTGTGACCGCTCATGTCCAATCCTCGGGTCAGGTTCGGGTGGGGTGAGTTCACGGGGTTATCCAACAATTTACGGGAATTCAAAGATAGAATAATGGAATTATCAGTACCCAATCGCCTCACAGTTAAACAATTCTTCACAATTAGCAGTTCGAGATAATTCAATGGCAACTAAGCTTGGAAATCATTTAACTGGAAACAATTGTTCACACACAGAGGTTTATTGCAGAAATCCCCTCTCTACTCTCTTCTTCCCTCTCTACTTTTATTCATCCGAGGAATTACAATTTATATACATAACATATGGCTCTTCGGTTCCTCTGAGAGGACCGTTCTAGAAATCAAAAGGTCTAATTATAATAATTCAACTAACTGAAACTGTTCGACTCCTACAACTCTAAATAGTCTAAGTAATACAGTCAGCTGAGGTATTGACACCTAGCTGTTACAACTCAAATGTTTTCGAACCCTCCTAGCCACAACATGTGGACAAAACCTCCTACATTGTTGGCTAGTGCCTAATGCCCCTGCATCATCGTGTGACATAAACCTATTAACAAAAGTGAATTCCTTGAATTTCACCAAATATTTTCTTTGAATTCCTTGCTTTTAAAAGCCAATGATATCCCTTATTGTGTTAATGTTATGTAAATTCCTTGTCCTAGTGCCTCACACTCTACTATGAATGTTTTACCAAAAGTAGGTGCAACCGATGTTGGTGTAGAAGACATGGAATCCATTGAAAGAGAGAATGCCAAAGTAGCCTCATCATTCCATATAAATGATATTTTCTTCAAGAGATATGTGAGTGGACTTGAAATGCATGCATAATTCTTAACAAATGATCGATAATATCATGTAAGTCTAAAAAATCTTCTAAGAACCTTGATTTTCTTAGGAATAGGTCATTTTGTAATAGCTTGCATCTTTTGAGGCTCCAACTTCACTCCTTCCTTTAAAACAATATGAACCAAATACTCGAATTCTTATTTCCCAAAAGCACATTTGGATATTTTTACATAAAAATGATTGTTCTCGATAATTATTTATATAACTTTTCCACATGTTTAGTGTGGTATTCCCATGATTTATTATAAATATGTGTATTATCAAAGAAAACCAACACAAATTTTATAATATGGGATCAAACAAAATTGTTCTTAAGTCGAGCCCGCCGGACTTCAAACGACGATAAACCATAATTCAAACCAAATTTGCGTTCCAAAATAGCCTGCTGACGTCGGCCAATTTTGTGACGCGAAAACCAAATGAATTCCGCCCTAATATTTTTCGGGTCCGAAGTTGGGCTGGCGTACGGAGGGAGAGTTGTGACGCGAATTTCTTATCAAATTTGCCCTAATATTTTTCGGGTCCGGATTTCCACTGCGCGAGCGGCCCAAACAAAGATCTGCTCCAATCAATTTCTGCCACGTGTCCTCAATAAAAACTTGCCCTGCTCCCGGCTGTGGGTGCATTCGATGGCGTTTAAGGCGATGGGACATGGATATGGCGATTTCATATCAATCGCATTAACATTTAACGTTGTTCAATTAAGTTTTCACATCAAATCCGCATTAATTAATTTTTAACACTGTTCAAGATCGGCCTCCACTCCTCGATTCCGCACGCTCCAATATGATCCGGCCTTCGGCTCTCATTATTAATGATCAGAGATTAATTATGATGGGCGTCCTTTGATTGCATTGCAGTCGGGTCGAGAAAATGGCTTTTAGCTATGGTTTTTCAGACGAGCCGGTTGCTGGATTACACTGCCTGCTAACTGTGACGATAAGGAGAAGTGGCCAGCTGAACTGTTGCCTAGACCTTGCAGCTTATCTGCATTTCTCTCGGTTCTGTCTCTGTCTATCTTCCTCTGTTAATTAGAATTCTGCTTCGCCGTCTCCTCTTGTGCCCACTGCGCCTGAGACTGCACCCATGCCTCGCGTGCGTCATAGGATGCGTTGCCACAGGGGGAGCACTAGAGGTCAACCCCTGCGGGCTTCCTCCAGCCCCTCAACAGAGTCAACTTTCGGCCAGTCCAGTGATTATTATGCAGGTCGATATCCAAATACTAGGAGTGGGCGGGGTCGGGTTGTAGGATCTGGCCACCGTATGGATTCCCCTGCTCCTCGCTTCCCCACCGCTAGTTCACCTTCTCCCACGACACGCACTGCGCAATTTTCCTTTAATTTCTCTCTCAACCGCCCGCGAATCACGGCTTTAGTCACTGTGGTCTTCCGTGAGGAGGCCCAAACGGAGGAAGAATGCACCCATCCGGCGGGTCTGAGCTTGGAAAAAGCCGGCCAGCATTCGGGCCTTCAGGAGGGGAGCCGTGGCATGCATGTGGAGGTAGCACCTAGCGATCCTGGACCTTCCGAAGGATGGTGCTGAATCGTGGAGGAACCAGCGGAGGAGTAGTTTGGTTAATTTGTTTTTCTTGCTTAGTAGGCCCAGTTAATTAGGCTGCTTTTAGTTTATTTTGCTGTGCTGGACCTTTAAGTAATATTTTTGAATTCTGTAAATTAAACGTTCAAGACTGGTTTCCCCGTATGAGGGCAGTCTTCTTAATTTTTTTATTTTTTGATGACAAATTTGCCATGAGTATGGCCAGGCAATGTTTTTGACTTCGGTGTAATTTTATTCGCAATGTTAATAGATTAAATTTACTTAGAATTCTCACATGATTAGCGTTTTTCTTGATCTGTTCAAGGATTTTCGGTACTTTAATTTGTATTTGGAACAATGGACGTCGGTACTCTATCTGTTGCTTTGCTGTTCTACATATTGCTATTTCACTTTCTTATAGATGCCTCGGGCATATTTGGATGCTTTCTCAGATTGTCGATAATCTCCATGTGGACCGTTACTGGATTTTATATCATGTCCCTGTATGTGACATGGGGTATTTTTCTATCATTCTCTGGGGTGGGACTTCCACTTTTCTGGATGGATATTTGGGTTCCAATCTTCAGATGTGAAAATGTAATGACTTCATGGACTGTTTTACTTCATATAATATATTCAAAACAACATTTTTTTCTCTTGTGAAAAAAAAATGATTGTTTATCACTCTGCCTTCAAAACTAGCGATGTTGGTCTATGTTGCTGGTTTATTGATATGGTCTGATGGTCTTTTTATATTTTGGACATATCACACTCCTCACATGATTAGCGTTTTTCTCTGTTCAAGGATTTTGGGTACTTTAATTTGTATTTGGAACAATGGACATTGGTACGTACTCTATCTGTTGCTTTACTATTCTACATACTGCTATTTCACTTTCTTATAGATGCCTTGGGCATATTTGGATGCTTTCTCAGATTGTCGATAATCTCCATGTGGACCGTTACTGGGTTTTATATCGAGTCGTTGTATGTGACATGGGGTATTTTTCTATCATTGTCTGGGGTGGGACTTCCACTTTTCTGGATGGATATTTGGGTTCCAATCTTAAGATGTGAAAATGTAATGACTTCATGGACTGTTTTACTTCATACAATATATTCAAAACATCGTTTTTTCTCTTGTGAAAAAAAAAAAATGATTAATGTTTATCACTCTGCCTTCAAAACTAGCGATGCTGGTCTATGTTGCTGGTTTATTGATATGGTCTGATGGTCTTTTTATATTTTGGACATATCACACTCCTCACATGATTAGCGTTTTTCTCTGTTCAAGGATTTTGGGTACTTTAATTTGTATTTGGAACAGTGGACGTCGGTACTCTATCTGTTGTTTTACTATTCTACATACTGCTATTTCACTTTCTTATAGATGCCTCGGGCATATTTGGATGCTTTCTCAGATTTGTCAATAATCTCCATGTGGACCGTTATTGGGTTTTATATCAAGTCCCTGTATGTGACATGGGGTATTTTTCTATCACTGTCTGGGGTGGGACTTCCACTTTTCTGGATGGATATTTGGGTTCCAATCTTCGGATGTGAAAATGTAATGACTTCATGGACTGTTTTACTTCATATAATATATTCAAAACAACATTTTTTCTCTTGTGAAAAAAAAATGATTAATGTTTATCACTCTGCCTTCAAAACTAACGATGCTGGTCTATGTTGCTGGTTTATTGATATGGTCTGATGGTCTTTTTATATTTTGGACATATCACACTCCTCACATGATTAGCGTTTTTCTCTGTTCAAGGATTTTGGGTACTTCAATTTGTATTTGGAACAATGGACGTCGGTACGTACTCTATCTGTTGCTTTACTATTCTACATACTGCTATTTCACTTTCTTATAGATGCCTTGGGCATATTTGGATGCTTTCTCGGATTGTCGATAATCTCCATGTGGACCGTTACTGGGTTTTATATCAAGTCGCTGTATGTGACATGGGGTATTTTTCTATCATTGTCTGGGGTGGGACTTCCACTTTTCTGGATGGATATTTGGGTTCCAATCTTAGGATGTGAAAATGTAATGACTTCATGGACTGTTTTACTTCATACAATATATTGAAAACATCGTTTTTTCTCTTGTGAAAAAAAAAATGATTAATGTTTATCACTATGCCTTCAAAACTAGCGATGCTGGTCTATGTTGCTGGTTTATTGATATGGTCTGATGGTCTTTTTATATTTTGGACATATCACACTCCTCACATGATTAGCGTTTTTATTTGTTCAAGGATTTTGGGTACTTTAATTTGTATTTGGAACAATGGACGTCGGTACTCTATCTGTTGCTTTACTATTCTACATACTGCTATTTCACTTTCTTATAGATGCCTCGGGCATATTTGGATGCTTTCTCAGATTGACGATAATCTCCATGTGGACCGTTACTGGGTTTTATATCAAGTCCCTGTATGTGACATGGGGTATTTTTCTATCACTGTCTGGGGTGGGACTTCCACTTTTCTGGATGTATATTTGGGTTCCAATCTTGAGATGTGAAAATGTAATGATTTCATGGACTGTTTTACTTCATATAATATATTCAAAACAACGTTTTTTCTCTTGTGAAAAAAAAATGATTAATGTTTATCACTCTGCCTTCAAAACTAGCAATGCTGGTCTATGTTGCTGGTTTATTGATATGGTCTGATGGTCTTTTTATATTTTGGACATATCACACTCCTCACATGATTAGCGTTTTTCTCTGTTGCGGGATTTTGGGTACTTTAATTTGTATTTGGAACAATGGACATCGGTACTCTATCTGTTGCTTTACTATTCTACATACTGCTATTTCACTTTCTTATAGATGCCTCGGGCATATTTGGATGCTTTCTCAGATTGTCGATAATCTCCATGTGGACTGTTACTTGGTTTTATATCAAGTCCCTGTATGTGACATGGGGTATTTTTCTATCACTGTCTGGGGTGGGACTTCCACTTTTCTGGATGGATATTTGGGTTCCAATCTTCAGATGTGAAAATGTAATGACTTCATGGACTGTTTTACTTCATATAATATATTCGAAACAACGTTTTTTCTCTTGTGAAAAAAAAAATGATTAATGTTTATCACTCTGCCTTCAAAACTAGCGATGCTGGTCTATGTTGCTGGTTTATTGATATGGTCTGATGGTATTTTTATATTTTGGACATATAACACTCCTCACATGATTAGCGTCTTTCTCTGTTGCAGGATTTTGGGTACTTTAATTTGTATTTAGAACAATGGACGTCGGTACTCTATCTGTTGCTTTACTATTCTACATACTGCTATTTCACTTTCTTATAGATGCCTCGGGCATATTTGGATGCTTTCTCAGATTTGTTGATAATCTCCATGTGGACCGTTACTGGGTTTTATATCAAGTCCCTGTATGTGACATGGGGTATTTTTCTATCACTGTCTCGGGTGGGACTTCCACTTTTCTGGATGGATATTTGGGTTCCAATCTTCAGATGTGAAAATGTAATGACTTCATGGACTATTTTACTTCATATAATATATTCAAAACAACGTTTTTTCTCTTGTGAAAAAAATGATTAATGTTTATCACTCTGCCTTCAAAACTAGCGATGCTGGTCTATGTTGCTGGTTTATTGATATGGTCTGATGGTCTTTTTATATTTTGGAAATATCACACTCCTCACATGATTAGTGTTTTTCTTTGTTCAAGGATTTTGGGTACTTTAATTTGTATTTGGAACAATGGACGTCGGTACTCTATCTGTTGCTTTACTATTCTACATACTGCTATTTCACTTTCTTATAGATGCCTCGGCCATATTTGGATGCTTTCTCAGATTGTCGATAATCTCCATGTGGACCGTTACTGGGTTTTATATCAAGTCCCTGTATGTGACATGGGGTATTTTTCTATCACTGTCTGGGGTGGGAATTCCACATTTCTGGATGGATATTTGGGTTCCGATCTTCAGATGTGAAAATGTAATAACTTCATGGACTGTTTTACTTCATATAATATATTCAAAACAACGTTTTTTCTCTTGTGAAAAAAAAATGATTAATGTTTATCACTCTGCCTTCAAAACTAGCGATGCTGGTCTATGTTGCTGGTTTATTGATATGGTCTGATGGTCTTTTTATATTTTAGACATATCACACTCCTCACATGATTAGCGTTTTTCTCTGTTCAAGGATTTTGGGTACTTTAATTTGTATTTGGAACAATGGACGTCGTTACTCTATCTGTTGCTTTACTATTCTACATACTGCTATTTCACTTTCTTATAGATGCCTCGGGCATATTTGGATGCTTTCTCAGATTGTCGATAATCTCCATGTGGACCGTTACTGGATTTTATATCATGTCCCTGTATGTGACATGGGGTATTTTTCTATCATTATCTGGGGTGGGAATTCCACTTTTCTGGATGGATATTTGGGTTCCAATATTCAGATGTGAAAATGTAATGACTTCATGGACTGTTTTACTTCATATAATATATTCAAAACAATGTTTCTCGTCTTTTAAAGTTTCATTTTTTTTTAAATTGAACCCGCAGTCGGTATACCGACGCCTTGTAGACGTCGGAATTGCGACAACTCAGAAACGTCGGAAGAGCGACAGTATAAAAATGTCAGACCACATTTCGTCGGAATTGCGACAGATTACAAACATCGGAAGAGCGACGTTAAAAACGTTGGACCACATTTCGTCGGAATTGCGACATCTTACAAACGTCGAAAGAGCGATGTCCAAAACGTCGGACCACATTGCGTCGGAATTGCGACCATTTACAAACGTCGGACGAGCAACGTTCAAAACGTCGGACCACATTTCGTCGAAAGTGCGACCGTTTACAAACATCGGAAGCGCGACGGTTCGTGATACGTTGGAAGAGTGACGCTTGTTCGGAAGCGATGGAAGAAGTGTCGATAAGGTAACGAAAATAGTGCAGAGTGCGTCGGAGGCTGCAATGACATGAAAAAAACACGTTTTGACCTCCCTAGAGCTTGTCTCTGATGCTCTTGCAACGACTATGTGTCAGAATAGCGACGAATTGGCCATCGGAATTTCCGCCAAATTTTCTAGTGTGCTAACGCAAACTGTTTCGACAGATCAAACAACATATATTGAATACAACAGGAAAGCACTTATGCTTGGCTTACTTGGCTTCTGTAGTATGAGAGTGAGTTTTTCCCAAGACTTGGCTTCCCGTAGTATCATAGATCTCTGAAAACAATGCGATATGAGCAAGTGAGGAGAAAAACATAAGCTCATTATTTAAGAGACTGAGTTATTTCATCAAATGCTACTATATATATCTGCTCCCTATATCCTCCATTACACTTGCATTCAACAAGTTAGATAATAGATATCAATGCTTGATCAACTTCATGTTCCCTTGCCCAAACCTGTGCGAGACAAAGTGTAAGAAATTCAAAGAGATCATAGCCTAATACATGCAGAACTTGTTGCTATGGTGTTGAGGTGGCTTCCAGAATATAGTTCGATGTGGTGAAGGAGTTCTGGGTGCGGTGGTCCACGGCACCGATGTGGATGGTGGAGAAATGGATACGAAACTCTGCGCGTGAGGTCCATAACGCCGATGTGGACAATGGAGAAATGGAAGACGACCAGAACGATTTAAACGAACGACTTAAACTTACCCACATGTCAACATATTATTCGTGAGAAGGGCGATACGGAAGGTTTGTGATTAACTGGGGTGAACAGTGTTTGCTCACTGTTCACCCCATGCCCGCAAAGATAATGCCTCCGGCATAAAAATATAATTTTGAAAATACATGATTTAATTTTTCCCTAATGCTATCATGTTTGATTCGATGACATGAATCCATAATTATGGACAATTTACAAGAAGACAACTTATGCTAATAAGTCACATAGAGAAGTGAGAAGATAAATTTTTATATTTGTAAAATCACATTAACATAATATATATTATTAAGAAACTTAAATTTTAACATCAATTATTTAAAAAGTTATTTTTGTTAATTTGAAAATATTATTAAAATTATAAAATTTCATAACCATCTTATATCTTTTATGTTTTAAAGAAGTTAATTATAATACAAAGACATTAATATAATTTTGAAAAGACATGATTTTTTTGTTCAAAATGTTTTAATGGCATATCATGTTTGATTAGATGATTATGAACAATTTACAACAAGGCAACTTGTGCTAATAAGTCGAGAAGAGCGAAATTATATATATATATATATATATATATATATATATATATATATATATATATATATGTGAAACATTTCGAAGACTACGGACAATTTAAAGAAGGTAATTTGTGCTAATAAGTCACATAGAGAAGAGAGGAGATAAATTTTTATATTTGTAAAATCAATTTTTAAATGTTAACAATTATGTGTTCAATTTTATTGTATATATGTATATTAACAAAGGTGTGATAAATTTTGATGCCTATGGACAATTTAAAGAGACAAATTGTGCTAATAAGTTACATAGAGAAGAGAGTATATAATTTTTTATATTTGTAAAATCAATTTTTAAATATTAATATTGACGTGTTCAATTTTATTGTATATATGCATATTGATAAAGTTGTGATACATAAAAAGATAAAGGAAAAAATTCTCAATATAATACAAGAAAAACTCGTGTATTTATATATTTGTATTGTTATCATCAATTTTAGTATTAACTTGATTAAACTATCATTTTTACAAAGTGAGATGGGCTTGAAAGAGCAAGTTAAGCACTTGAAACATCTAGAGTGGAGTTGGTGAGTCAGTGAGTCTTGAACTTGAATCCCTTCAAATGGTGACGATAAGAAATTGGAACTTTTGCCTCTCTGAAACACAAATTGTTCACTTTAAAAGAAAGCATACAAAGGTAGTTTACATAGATGAATTTCAAGGTAGGAGGGGATCACCGCTCCTTCCGAAATATTTTGGCTGGCAGGAGTAACTTGACTGGAGGAACCCAAAATTCCCTTGGAAGCTTGACAAACTTTGGTGTTATGCCAGTAATGGGTGATAAACAACAATTGGGTTTAAGAGGAAAGTTTATACCTAAAACCGCGCAAAACCCTAGGTTTGTTATCCCTACCAAATGTCCAGAGGACCATAGGAAGTAAATTAGGGACCATGCCTTCATCTACAAATTCATAGGCAATTAACCCACAAAAAATGAACTAGAGCGTTGGATTCAGCAACATTGGAAACCAAAGGGAGACATAGAGCTTCATCTGGGCCCTAAATGTTTCTTTACTGTTATTTTTTCAAATGTGGAAGACAAAGTAAGGATTTTTGAAGGAGGACCTTACTTTTTAAATAATGTGAGGCTCTATATAAGACACTAGGAAGTATGTTTCAACCCGGATAAAGATGAATTCAAAGCAGCTCCGGTATGGGTAAGGTTATACTCTCTACTTGTTGATTTTTGGATTCCATAAATCCTTGAAGGGATAGGGAGTGATTTAGGATGCTTTGTCAAAGTTTTTGAAATAACCAAAAGGCATAAAAATATGTTCTACACCCATTTATGTGTTTACATGAATATATCCCAACCGTTGTTGGAATCCATTGATTTAGATTATCAAGGAGAGATATGGTCACAACCCATAGATTACGAGCATGTTCCGTTCAGGTGTAGATTATTCCATGAGAATGGACATTTAATAAGAGATTTTTCCTCATGAAGAACTCAACAAGAAGCTAAATAAAAGGTAAGTAACAATGATTTCACAAAGGTTACTCAATTAAGGAGAAACCATAGAAATAGAAACATGGAAGCTCCAAAGGAAACATAAGAAAATAATCCTTTTACTATATTAGAGAGTATGGAGGAAGACAATTTTAAACAAACAAACATCAATATGGACGACACAACACCAAGAAATATAGTTGAGAACAATATGTAGAAATTATACAACAAGCACATATATCTTGGATTCACCTGATCTAATAATGTGCTAAAGTTAAATACTGAATCGCTTATACAAATATTTTGCAGAATTAAAAACACAATCGCTAATCACATGAACATGAAGAAAGATCAATCACACACAACACAGATAATTTCCCGGGGAAAGCTTATAGCTAAAAACCCCACTATCTTCTATTGTATATTATATCACAGATCATGAAACAATTACATACAAAAATCTTCTCATAAGAGCCTTCAGTACATCAGCTAATTGTCTCACATTTTCATAAAAAATTGGAAAATCCCTTAGCCAATTTACCGTCTTTAGAAAACCTACCTTCACTTTGCAATCCCTGTTGAATGCAATCCTTGAATTGATGCAATCCTGCTTGCCTTGACTATGCAAGTATCATGGGCATATCCAATGTGTGTGTTGGGTCAATTTACTGGGTTAATTAATACAAGCATTTAATTATCAATTCGGGTTTATAGAACTTAGAAGCATCTCCAAAATATATGGATTTCAACTATAGTCAAGTTTGGAAGATGAATTATTAAAAGGAAATGCATATTACAAATATAAATCCAACTTAAACGATTTTAAAATTCAAGTGTGCAATCAGTAGTAGAAGAATCTCCTAACTTAAGAGATTTGTTTGTCCTTCTCTCAAAAGATTACCTTATGAATTAGAAATAAAAAACTACTTAACTAAAATAGATTAAGATACATGAAGAGGCTCTTCATTGAAGAGGTCCTGATTGTCCTTCATCATATATTCACTTATCAGTAATGCTATTGTTAAAAACAGAAATTCAGAAAAAGTAGGAAAGATGAATCTTAGTTTTTAGTCGCTTGATCAGATAGAAGAAGTATTTAATTTTAAATACTGGTTTGTCTCTTTGTATGCATAATAGAAACAAGATTAAGATCCATCAACAATCAAAGCATGGAAAGGCATGTAAAGATGAATTCTAACTGAAGATCTTGATTAGATAGAAAGAATGTTTAACTTTAAACATTTGTTTTTCCTTTCATATGCAGGTTAAGAATGATCATTAGATTCATCGATGCTTGAAAATAATTAGCATAAACAAATTAAACATAAGCAAGCTAATTCAGAAATTGCAACTACGAAATAAATTAAGAAGTGTACTTAGCTCGGTGTGGGGGCCCTCCACCCTTGCCTCGCACACTGAAGGTGAGTTCAGCTACTTAAAACTTCAATCAATCAACTAGCATATAACAGCAGCAAATATGATAGAACATATCTTCAATTATGTCTCCAAGTCTTAGAAATAATAATGTTAAGTCATACAAGTTCTACATGTTTCAATGGTTCACAAACTTGGTATAAATAGAGAAATAAAAAAAAAAAATATGCTATTATGTCTCTAACAACCTTATCTTATCCTAATCCCATCCATATAGGTCAAATTCATCCAATTAGTTACACTAAATCTAGAAAAATCCTAAAATCTACTATTTCTACCCTATTTTCTAGGGATTCCTGAAAAACAGGTCATGTTTGACCAGCATTGACCGGGCCTATTTTAGCTCGGTTTGACCGAACCAATAGGTGTTAATCCATTCTTAGTTCCCATGCTTTCTAAATATGTGCTTAGCTTGTTCCCAGGTGTCCTGCAAGTATGACCTCAATGAAGCCATTACAAGAATTTCCAGTTCTATCCAAAAATACTCTTAAAACCCAATTTTTACTAAAATTTCTAAAAATTGAAAAACATAATTTATTTTCCTGAATATGCATAATAAGGTCAAAATAGGTCATATGTGGATGGTATAAAGTGGAAAATGATGGAAATTAGGTGGATTTAATAAGCAAAATTTGATAAAAAACGAGGGCCAACAATATGTTTGCTTGCATGTGTGCAAGCAGATAATGTCACAACTGATATTCAACCTCCCTTTCACCTAGAACTCAACTGGGTCTCCACTATATTTGACATGCATGCAAATAATAATAGTAAATCCTCAGTTGCATGTGAGATCATTGATTGTGAATTAATTAATATTTAATTCACTAGAACTCTCACTAGTGTATCTTCAGTTACAACTAGCACAACTGAGTTTAACTCACTTAATTGAGTTAAATTGATTTACAATTTGCACCAACTCATGCACCACTGCACTTCGAACTCTATTACAACTAGAATTACTTTGCATGTCCCACCAACCAACCTCTAACTCGAAATTCACTAGATAACTGAATTTTCCACTTCAGTTAACTATTTCAAGTCCACATTGAGAATATATTACAGTTTAATGTCCATATAAATTAAGGGGATAATAAAAATAAACATGCACCCAAAAATAGCCATGTGGGCCCCACCCAAGTGTAGGTGCTTAATGCACTAGTGTGGATGCTGAATCTTCTTGTTGAATATCAACACTCCCTCTCAACAAGAAAGGGATTATACTTCACCCCGATCCTCTCTCTATGGTATTCGAATTTGCTCCTGGTGAGCGCCTTCGTAAGAATATCTGCATCTTGATCTTTTGTGGGAATGTACTGAAGCAACATGATCCTCCTCTAAACACAATCTCTGAGATGATGGTACCAGATATCTATATTCTTGGGCTTATCATGAAACACATGATTAATCAAGATTTTAATGCAACTCTGATTATCACAATGAAGCACTATCGGATGCATTTGAGAACCAAAAAAACCAACCAAGATATTTCTCATCCAGATAACCTCACATGGAGCTTGACTTGCTGCCATGTATTCGACTTCCACTGAACTGAGTACCACGGATCGTTGTTTCCTGTTGTACCATGAAACTGTTGTCGACCTTGTTGGGGTTCCCATGTTTTGGCCAGGTTGGCAAGACCAAAAGATGAGACAACATCAAACCACTTTCAGACCTTAGGATCTAGCCCTCCTAGGTCCAGAGAGGGATCTCTCTATAATAGTCAAAGTATATATGTCTTTGGGGCTCAAATTTAATATGTTAGGCTAGTTATAGGCACAAGGTTTGTTGTTTGATTTGTTTTGATTTGGTTGTTGGGAATCAAGAATGAAGGGTTCAATATAAGACAAGACAAGGAAAAGAAGATTTTAGGCAAAGAGAAATAAATTCAGATAATATTCAAGACCATTGGGCAATGGAGTCAAGAAAGGATTTACTTGCTAATCAATATGCAGACTTTCAGTTGGGCTAGTCATCTAAAGCATTGGATCCTAAAATGATAGGTGGAGTGAAACAATCAGGAAAGAAAGTGAAAGAATGAGGGTAAACCAATTTCTATCTATAGATCAGGTCAGAGGTCATTTAACTCCAGACCTGCTTGGAAATACTCTTAGGCAACTCTCAAAGAAGGACAAGGAACAACTTTAGGGAACTTAGATAGGTTTAATTAACTGAAAAGGATCCTAGTGAGACAGAGATAGAGTTCTACACTCCTAGTGTTCCCAATTCATTCAATTAAACTCTAACAAGAACATCTAAGAAGCAGATTCATTAACTCATACATCAGCTAGCAAGAAATAACATCCACTACACTGGTTAAATTAACTGAAACTAATTCTTAGATAACACCTTTAGCAGAAAACATTAAGGCAAGGAGAGCAGAAACATAGGGTGCCTAACAAGGGCAAATCCTATGCCAGATTTCTGATGCAAGCCAGAAGAATTGAAATGGAATGAAATAAAACATAGAGACAGAAAAACATCACCGTAGATTTAGATCAAGATCCAAAGAAATGTGCTTGTCATATTAAGAGCAACACCATTCAGGTACAACATTTTCCAATAGCTTGAAATTCAGTTTGAAAACATACTTCTCAGCCTATCTTACAACTTTACACAGTGAGCATGCCTCAAGAGAAAAACTTGCAATTCTCAGATATCTCATCAACAACCTTTACAATATTTTTCTCATGAGTTTTATAGCTGAAAGAGAGCAGAGGAGGTAGGTGAAGAACTAAATGAAGAGCTTAAACTTAGGAAAGAAAAAAGGGCTGCAGCCCATTCTGTTTTAAATCTTATGCATTAATCTCTGGCACTCTTTAGAAGGAAGAGTGGTCTTTCAGGTTTCCAATTACTGCGATATGACTGCGGTACAACGATGCGTGATAGCAGAAATTTGCTGAATAATGAAGATTTATCCATTGAGATTATCCTGGTCATACACTAATTCGAATTCATGCATAACACATAACCTCTTCTACAATTGATCATCAATTTGCGGAAATAGAAACAGTCGCATGCGCACATAAACACAATATGTAATGGGGAAAGCTTATAGTTGAAAACCCCCGGCTATTTTGTATATTATAATAGAAGAGAACATGTAACAATCTCAGTACAATACTCCTCACAAGTACTCAGTACTGTCTCCAAAAGTTACACACAAACTAGCTCAGTTTTGAACAAGTCACGGGTTCAAAACTCCTCCACTGTTTGCCTGCCTCTACTGCCTTGATCAAGTTGGTGTAATGAGAGATCCAAGTTCGAATCCCATTGGCTTGATGCGCGCAATCCTCATTGGTAATCTCCTCCAATGCTTTTGCAAAACTCGTGCATAACTAATGTCACAACTAATAGCAAACTCACCCTTTCATCTACCTCTTCCTTTGATCTTCATGACTACACCATGTGGCTACTTCGATCATTGATGTGTTCTTTAGTTGAATAATGAGTTAATATTTAGTGAATTAAATAATATTTAATTCACCCCACTCATCTCTAGTGTATTAGCCAGTTAAACTAAATACAACTAGTTCAACTAAGTTAACCCAAACACAACTCCACCAACTGTCTCATCAACTCCACCAAAACTCTGCCACATGAGTCTAACTGAAGTCAACCATGCATTAGCTCAACCAAACCCCTAGGAATAGCGTAATTCATTTTTCAGATGCATGGGCCACATCCGTAGCTCCAACTGAAGTGCCACAAGAGGATAAACTGAAGTTTATAGTCCAAATATTATTAAGGGTTAATAATATTTGGCTTTTCTATTTTTAGACAGGCAGTCTAAAAATAGACTTCGACCTGTATGTCTAAAAATAGAGGTCCATCTATTTTTACCAACTCGACCAATCATCCAAGAATAGCATACTGCAACTCCTAGACCATGCTCCATATGTCTAAAAATAGACACAGTCTAAAAATAGACTTTGCGCCAAAAATAGCCTGCGGGCCCACTTAGTGAAGGCGACTTCATTTCACTAAGCTCCATCATCTTGTTGCATTTTCAACACTCCCTCTCAACAAGATATGGATTATCTGCAACCCCTATCTTGCCTCTGTGGAATTCAAATTTTCTCCTGGTGAGCGCCTTCGTCAAGATGTCAGCATCCTGATCCTCCGTGGGAATATATGAAAGTAACATGATTCTCTGCTGCACACAATCTCTGATATGATGGTACCTGATGTCGATGTGTTTGGATCTATCATGAAATACTGGATTAGCCGAGAGTTTAATGCAACTCTGGTTATCACAATAAATCACAGTAGGCTCCAAGTGCAACCCGAACAATCCAACGATGATCTTCCTCATCCAAATAGCCTCGCATGCAGCCAAGTTTGCTGCCATGTACTCAGCCTTTGCTAAACTGAATGCCACGGATCTTTGCTTCCTGCTGTACCAGGAAACTGCTGTCGACCTGATGCTGAAAATACCTCCAGATGTGCTCTTACGATCCGTTGGGCTCCCTGCCCAATCTACATCAGTGAAGCCGGAAAGCTTCGCTCCATCCTCCTGTCTGTACCATAGACCATATCCCGATGTGCCACTAAGATAACACAATACATGCTTGCCTGCCTTCCAGAAGAGCTTGGTAGGCTTAACCATAGCTTGCGAAAGCTGGTTAACAGCATAGCATATATCGGGTTGTGTATTGACCAGATACATAAGCGACCCCACCAACTGTCGATAGACAGTGGCATCCACTACCTCCGCTGAAGTAGCATCCTCCTTCCTCCAACCACCGGGAAGAGGAGTGTCAACAGGCTTGCAGCCTTGCATGTTGAACCTCTCCAGAATCTCCCAAGCATACTTGCCCTGAGAAACAAACAGTCCTCCGCTGCGCTGCCAAATCTCCAATCCCAGGAAATAATGAAGGATGCCCAAGTCCTTCATCTCAAACTCTCGTGCAAGATACTCCTTGCATGAAAGTATCAACTGCTCATCGCCAGTCAAAATCATATCATCTACATACAGCACGATGATCAACAGCTTCCCCTCCACCACAATCTGGTACAGGTTTGGATCTGCCTCACTCTTGGAGAATCCAAGCCCGGTGAAGTAGCTGTCTATCCGAGTGTACCAAGCACGAGGTGCTTGCTTCAGCCCGTACAGTGCTCTCTTGAGTCGGCACACATGCGACTCACTGCTGAAGATCTCAAAACCTTCAGGCTGCTCTATGTACACATCTTCCTCAATAACTCCATTGAGGAACGCAGTCTTCACATCCATCTGATGAATGTGCCACCCCATCTGCGCTGAGAGAGCAAGGATCGTCCGTATGGAAGAGTACCTTGCGACAGGTGCAAAAGTCTCCTCATAGTCAATTCCCTCGATCTGTGAGAAGCCACGGGCGACAAATCTCGCCTTGTACTTCTCCACACTCCCGTCAGCCGCCTGCTTCACCTTGTAGATCCATCGCGAACCTACAACTGATTTCCCAACCGGTCTTGGGGCAATCTCCCATGCACTGTTCCTGATGATCGAATCATATTCTTCGATCATGGCATCAACCCATGCGGGTTCCTCCACAGCTTCCTCAAAAGAGGATGGCTTTG
Organism: Pinus albicaulis; assembly: GCA_034641835.2. Classification (NCBI taxonomy): domain Eukaryota; kingdom Viridiplantae; phylum Streptophyta; class Pinopsida; order Pinales; family Pinaceae; genus Pinus; species Pinus albicaulis. The sequence continues at coordinate 1,211,608,439 of CM076583.1, forward strand.
TCACAACACATTGACTCATAAGAGCCATGTATCCAGTGTACCGATCCGGTGACTGTCTCTGTCTGCGCTGTGCTGTAGGTGGTCCTACAACCTTCTCTGCATCTCGAGCCAGTCGCTCAGCTTCTGTAGTGCGCTTGCGCCCTCTGATGGTTGGCGCTGCATGAGTGGTCTCTTCCACTCCATGATCTTCCTCTTGTGGCTGATCCACATCAGGAAGCTCATCCTTAGGAACTAATAGCTCCTCATCTGCATGCAAGTGTGGCTCCCTCTCAAGCGAACACTTCATGGCTTTCTCCTCCTGAAATTTGATATCCCGTCGCACAACAGTCTTGCGACTGTCTGGCAAATACACACGATAGTTGTGGGGTGTATCAGTGTACCCCACAAATATCCCAACCTTTGCGGTCGGATCCAGCTTCTTCCTGGCATCCTTCGTCACATGCAAGTAGACAGGTGAACCAAAAATCCTCAAATGGGAAATATCAGGTCTCTTACCAGAAAACGCCTCCTTCGGTGTACTCATGCCAAGTATCTTGTGAGGACAATGGTTCTGCACATATACTGCAGTATTGCATGCCTCAGCCCACAAGTGAAGGGGTAGGCCCTGATCATGCAACATCGCCCGTGCAGCACCCACGATCGTTCTGTTCTTCCGCTCAGCCACCCCGTTCTGCTGTGGGTTATGGGGTGCGATGAGCTCTCTCAGAATCCCTTCTGCGCTGCAGAACTCCTTGAATTCAGCCGAGATGAATTCACCACCGTTATCACTCCTTAGAGCAATCACCTTCTTCCCCGACTCCTTCTCGACCAGTGCTTTAAACTCACAGAACTTCGCGAATGTATCGCTCTTCTTCTGCATGAAGAAGATCCGGCACTTTCGAGAGAAATCATCAACAAAGATCACATAATACTTGTGCTTTGCTGTCGAAGCAACTGAGAAAGGACCACACACGTATGTGTGAACTCTCTCAAGGATCGTCGTGGCGCGACTATCCTTCTCGTGAAAGGTGGCTTTCACATACTTCCCCAAGGTACACCCCTTGCACTGATCTGACTGCGCAAGAGTGCCCTTAGGAAGCCCAGTAGAAATCTGTTGCAGTATCTTCAAGGCTCCATGGTGAAGGTGGCCCAATCTCCGGTGCCACAACTCGCCATCATCCCGGCTCACCACTCCTTCTGCCTTGCATGCCATTGCTGCGCTGCCATCTACTTGCAACTGATAAAGGTTCTTGACTCGAACCCCTATCTTCCAGGTCTCTCCAGTTGTCTTACTGCGCAGGAAAGCCTTTCCCTCGTTGAAGACCACATCGTACCCCTTGTCCTCCAACATCGCCACAGAGATCATATTCTTCATCAATCCTGGAACATGAAATACTTCCTTCAATACGAAGGGTTTACCAAACTCCCTCTCAAAGGAAATGGTACCGATACCGGTCGCATTGTATCTACCATCATCACCCATCTCGATGTGCACTCCAAGATCTTTTTCCTCCAGATCTGAAAATAGATCCCGATCTCCTGTCATGTGAAATGACGCACCACTATCCAAGAACCATACTGATCCCATCACACTTGAGACCAAGCATGCGATCAGTGAAAAATCCAGTTCGAACTGGGAGGCCAATGCCTCTCCCGCTGCAGATCCAGCAGCCTTCTTATTTTTCTTCTTCTACGGAAAATTTGTGGCATAGTGTCCGTGATGGTGACAGTGAAAACACTTCACCTTGGACATGTCTTTCTTCTTGCCTTTTGCACCAGACTGAGAAGCTTTCTTGCTCTTCCCCTTCTTTGCTTTGGCAGCCAAAGTGCAATTTTCTTCATCAGATGCCTTTGATGAAGATCCGTCCACGGTAGTCGCCTTATCTCCTCTTGCATGAGATCCGACCCAGTCGCTCCCATCCGACAACTTCTCGACCATTGACGAGTCACAGTAGGAATGCCAACTCTTGGAAGACCAAGGAGAGCCGGGTCCACCAAGTCCTCATCATCGACGGTCACCCCACTTCGCAGCTCATCTGCGCATTGAGTGAGCTTCGCGGTACTTGGCGATCTTGTCACCTTTCTCCATATTAATGTTTCGAGTTTATCCTTGAGTGCCGACTTCCTTTGGTCGCTCTTGCTCTGGAATAGATCTGTCAACGCTTTCCACATCAAATATGGAGAAGCTTTTCCATGCAGTCTAGATACAATGTGATCCTTCACGCCCTCCAACAGAATCCTTCGACATTTCGCCATATTCTTTTTCCAAGCCTCAACTTCAGCAGGATCAATAGGCTTTTGGACATCCATATCTACGAACTCCTTTAACCCGTTATCATCTAACACCACCTCCATCCGGTCTTTCCATGCAACATAATTCGAACTGCCTTCAAGGGCATATTCGAGTCGCAAACCGTTGAAAGACATTTTAACTTCGGCACCAAGAAAACAATTTGCTGCAAAATTCAAATTCCAAGCTCAAAACTCAACTGCTTCTGGATCTGTGAGAACAAATTATTTCTAGCACAGAGATCGACTGTAGGGGCATTTACTGGATATATCACCTTTCAAAGAAAGGATGGATCCAGAGGCTACCTGGCCAGTTACAGACTCTATCTACCGAAATAATTGTAATCACTGTAATAGATTCCGATGATCAATTCGCTCTGATGCCATGTAGAAATTTGTTGAATAATGAAGATTTATCCACCGAGATTATCCTGGTCACACACTAATTCGAATTCATGCATAACACATAACCTCTTCTACAATTGATCATCAATATGCGGAAATAGAAACAGTCGCATGCGCACATAAACACAATATGTAATGGGGAAAGCTTATAGCTGAAAACCCCCAGCTATTTTGTATATTATAATAGAAGAGAGCATGTAACAATACATAGCACAATACTCCTCACAAGTACTCAGTACTATCTCCAAAAGTTACACACAAACTAGCTCAGTTTTGAACAAGTCACGGGTTCAAAACTCCTCCACTGTTTGTCTGCCTCTACTGCGCAATCCAAGTTGGTGTAATGAGAGATCCAAGTTTGAATCCCACTGGCTTGATCTGCGCAATCCTCATTGGCAATCTCCTCCAATGCTTGTGCAAAACTCATGCACAACTAATGTCTCAACTAATAGCAAACTCACCCTTTCATCTACCTCTTCCACTGGTCTTCACTGAACTGTCCATGCACTGCAGTCAACTGATGTGTTCTTTAGTTGAATAATGAGTTAATTTTTAGTGAATTAAATAATATTTAATTCACCCCACTCATCTCTAGTGTATTAGCTAGTTAAACTAAATACAACTAGTTCAACTAAGTTAACCCGAACACAACTCCACCAATTGTCTCATCAACTCCACCAAACTCTGCCACTTGAGTTCTAACTGAAGTCAACCATGCATGAGCTCACCAAACCCCTACGAATAGCATAATTCCTTCTGTCAGATGCATGGGCCACATCCGTAGCTCCAACTGAAGTGCTGCAAGAGGATAAACTGAAGTTTATAGTCCAAATATTATTAAGGGTTAATAATATTTGACTGACCTATTTTTAGACAGGCAGTCTAAAAATAGACTTCGACCTATATGTCTAAAAATAGTTGTCCATCTATTTTTACCAACTTGACCAATCATCCAAGAATAGCATACTGCAACTCCTAGACCATGCTCCATATGTCTAAAAATAGACTTTGCGCCAAAAATAGCCTGCGAGCCCACTTAGTGAAGGCCACTTCATTTCACTAAGCTCCATCATCTTGTTGCATTTTCAACAACATGTTGTACTGCGGGTGCATAAACAAAAGGTAGAGTAGTAGTGGTGGTCTGCCATATTGGTGGCCCAATGCTGCGTGACGGACGTAATTCGGCGGAAATCTTCTGGAGATCTCTGGAACACGGTAAATAATGGAGATGGTATGGGCGCTTTGTCCTTTTCCTAAGTAGGAGCGTTTCTGGTGATGTAGCTGCCCTGATGACTTAGTTTTCTGTGCATTGAACTCTTTGCCGCTTCATTTATATCTCTGTCTGCGAAATCCTGCCGCTGTGATAAGGACTGTGTGATCATGGCGGCCTTTCCCACCTGATAACCCTGTAAAACACGGGACTGAGTTATGAAATCCATGCATAGGGGGAATGGCTATGGAGGACGGGAGAACACTAGCGCGATGGTGGTGAAACAGTGCTTTTGGATGGAATAAACGTGAAAAATGCATTGATATGGTGAATAATAGGGTTTGGTGGAGAAATGCATCGTGGGCCTTTCAATCATGGTCTAGAGGCATGGACAGAGGGTGGAGATCAAACCGTGGGATGATACATGAAATGGGTGAAATACATATGAAATTTTTAAACTTTAATGCAAAATGCGAAACTTTAGACTTTGGTGGAAATGCAAAGGAAATGCATGAAATGCAACGGAAATGCGTATGAGGTGGGACCCATATGGAAATCGCAATCGCAATCGGAGCGGGGCGGAGAGTTATACATATGAATCAACATTTTTCGATGTGATTGGAACAAAATTTTATATAAATGAAATAAAACCAAAATTCGGGTTTAACCAAGGAAAAAGGGGTTTTTGTCATGAATGGCGGAGGGATCAAATGGTGGGACCGGGGTTACAATCGCAATCGGAAATCGGAGTCGGGAGTGGGGCGGAGTGATAAACACAAAATTTCTGATGCGATTGGGAAAACCCTTTGTAAAAATGAAAATATAACAAATTTCCCGTTTACAAAGGAAAAACCCTTTATTTTATGAACGGGCGGAAGAGTTAAGTGGTGGGGCCCGAGGGGTCAATTGCAATCGGAGATCAGGAGCGGGGACTAATCGCAATCGCAATAGGGAATGTGCGATGCGATCAATCAGAGGGGAAAGCGATCGGAGGGGAGTTGTGATTTCGATGATCGGAGGGGAAATGCGATCGGAGGGGAGTTGCGATTGCGATGATCGGAGGGGAAATGCGATCGGGGGATCGGGACGATCGGAGGAGAACTACGACATGATCAATCGCATCACAAATATTTGCAATGAGTGATTGAGGGACTTAACATAATCCTTGTAATTGCGATCAGAGCGGTATTGCGATCAACGCCCAACCGTCCGATCGGAACGACAGATCGACGGTGGAGAACATGTCGCGGTCCTTATGGAACAAAACAATCGCATTGGAGTTTTTCGGTGTTTACAAAGGATTTTAAACGTTCCGCTCTGTTTCTCCGATGCGATTAGTGCTTACGACTTAAGCGCTTGGTCTTGGGTAGTGGTTACGTGGGGAAGTGGTTGGGGCTGGCGGCAAAGGGGCTAGGCCCTTAATAATGTTAAAAAGTCAGTTTTGGCCCATTTTTAATGAATTTTAAGGCCCATAAAGGGTAACGATAAGGGAGAAAAGGGGAATTTTAGCCAAACAAAGGGCAAGGGTAGGATTCAAAGGGGATTTTGGGTATGATTTTGAGGGTAAAGGGGGACTTAGAGGGGAAAAGGAGGATTTTGTCAAAGGGGGAAAAAGGGATAAAATGGGACATTTTGCATAGGTACAAGGGGCAAATGAAGGTCTTTTGGGGCACAATTTTTAGCAATCAGTGAGGCTCATAGACTCTATAACAGCAGAGGGCAACAGTCAAAGGCGGGGAACACAAAAGGCTTCAAGGATGATGTGTTTTCAAGGGAAATGCATTCCTTGAAGGCTCACAAAACAATCTAGCCCCTTGCTTGCTTGTCAAGGAATTTATAAGGGGCTAACAGACCTAATGCTAAATATCCCCCCCTGATGTGCTCTTTTTTTCTGATGGACTTCCAGCCCAATCTGCATCCGTGAAGCCATGCAACTTCACTCCATTCATTCTTCTGTACCATAGACCGTACTCTGATGTGCCCCTCGAGTATCTCAGGACATGCTTCCCCGCCTTCCAAAAGAGCTTGGTAGGCTTAACCATAGCTTGACTTAGTTTGTTAACTGCGTAGAAAATGTCTGGTCTCGTGTTCACTAGATACATTAGCAAACCCACTAACTATCAATAGACAGTAGCATCCACTACCTCTCGAGAAGTAGCGTCCTTTTTCCTCCAATTTCTTGAAAGAGGAGTATTCATGGGTTTGCAGCTCTCCATGTTAAACTTACCCAATATCTCCTTTTCATACTTGCCTTGAGAAAAAAAAAATTCACCATCCCGCTGCCATATTTCTAATCCAAGGAAATAATGGAGGCCCATATCCTTCATCTAGAACTCCCTTACAAGATCCTCCTTGCATGAGTGTATCATCTGCTGATCACCAGTCAAAATTAGATCATCAACATAAAGAACAATGATCAATAGCTTACCCTTAACCACGATCTGGTGCAGGTTTTCATCTGCTTCACATTTGGTGAAGCCCAGTCCAGTGAAATAGTTTTCTATCCGAGTGTACCAAGCATGGGGTGCTTGCTTCAGCCCATACAGCGCTCTTCTGAGTCTGCACACATGCGACTCACTGTTGAAGATCTCGAAACCTTCAGGCTGCTCTATGTACACCTCCTCCTCAATGATCCCATTGAGAAACACAGTTTTCACATCCATCTGATGAATGCGTTAACCCATTTGCGTTGCGAGTGCAAGGATGGATCTTATGGAAGAGTACCTAGAAACATGCACAAAAGTCTCATCACAATCTATCCCCTTGATCTGTGAGAAACCCCGAGCCATCAATATGGCTTTGTATTTCTCCACACTCCCATCAACAGCTTGCTTTACCTTGTAGATCTATCTCGAACCTACCACTGATTTTTCAACTGGTCTTGGGACAATTTCCCATGCACTTTTTTTGACAATGGAGTCATACTCCTCCACTATTTCATTAACCCAAGTAGGTTGTTGCACTGCTTCCTGAAAGGAAGATGGTTCAGTCACAATACATTTTCTCATAAGAGCCATGTATCCAGTAAATCAATCAGGAGATTGTCTTTGTCTGCACTGTGAAGTAGGGGCTCCTACATTTTGTGCAGCATCAAGTCTCAGCCTATCAGCTTCAATGGTGTGCCTTCTACCATTTATGATGGATGGCTCTGCATGAGTGATTTCCCCCACTCCATGAACCTCCTCATGTGGCTGATCCACATCTTGAGACTCATCTTTGGGAACCAACAGTTCCTCCTCCACATACAAGTCCATCTCCCTCTCAAGGGACAACTGCATGGCTTTCCCTTCATCAAATTTTATATCCCGTCGCACAACAGTCATTATGTTGTTTGGCGAATACACACCATAATTATGGGGTGTTTCTATGTACCCCACAAAAATCCCAACTTCAGTAGTCGGTTCTAGTTTCTTCCTGGCTTCCTTGGTCACATGCACACAAACAGATGAGCCAAAAATCTTAAAGTGTCAAACATCAGGTCTCTTACCAGTGAAAGCCTCTTCAAGTGAACTCATGCCAAGTACTCTATGAGGACAACGATTTTTCACATAAACCGCAGTGTTGCATGCTTCCTCCCACAAATGCATTGGTAGGCCCTGATCATGTAACATCGCTCGTGCTGCACCCATGATCATTCTGTTCTTCCTCTCCGCAACCCCATTCTGCTGTCGGTTATGAGGCACTATGAGTTCTCTTTGAATTCCTTCTTTGCTGCAGAAGTTCTTGAATTAGTTAGAGATGTATTCTCCACCATTATCGCTCCTAAGATCCTTCACTTGCTTCCCAGACTCTTTCTCCACCAATGCCTTAAACTCACAGAACTTAGAGAATGTTTTATCTTTCTTCTGTATGAAGAAGCTCTAGCATTTATGAGAAAATTCATCAAAAAATATTACATAGTACTTATTTTTTGTTGTTGAAGCAACCTAGAATGGTCCACACACGTCTGTGTGAACTATCTCAAGGATCCCCGAAGCACGGTTCTCCTTCTCATGAAAGTTGGAATTTACATAAATTTCCCCATGGTGCAACCCTTACACTAATCTAACTGAGCAAATGTTCCCATTGGAAGTATAGTAGAAATTTGCTACATGAATTTCAAGGCTCCATGATGAAGATGGCCCAATCGCTTGTGCCATAATTCGCCCTCATCCCGGCTCGCCACTTTCTCCGCCTTGCCCATCATGGCAGCGCAACCATCTACCATTAGCTTGTATATATTATTAAATTGAATCCCTATCCTTTTGGTGTGACCCATTGTTTTATGTCGCAGGAAAGCTTTTCCATCACTAAAAACAACATCATAGCCTCTGTCCTCCAACATTGCGACTGAGACCAAATTTTTCTTCAGACCTGGTACATGCATCACATCTTTTAATTGAAATGGTTTACCTGAATCCCTCTGAAAGGTAATGGTACCAATCCCGGCAGCACTATATTGTCCGTCATCGCCCATCTCAATATGCATCTAGAGATCTTTCTCCTCCAAGTCACTGAAAAGTTCCTTATCTCCCGTCATGTGAAAGGAAGCACCACTATCCAAATACCACACTGATCCCAATGCACTTGACACCATGCATGAAATCAAGGAGAATCAAAACTCTAATTTTGAGGCAAGGGCCTCACCTATTGTAGCTCCAACAACCTTCTTGTTCTTCTTCTTTTGTGGATAGTTAGTAGCAAAATGCACATGTTCGTGACAGTGAAAACACTTCACCTTGGACATGTCCTGCTTCTTGCCTTTGGATTCGAATTTTGAAGGAAATTTATTCCCTTTCCCTTTCCTTTCCTTAGCAGCCAAAGAAAAATCCTCTTCATCCTCATTCTTAGATGAAGATCCATCTTTGGTGTTCCGTCTGAACTCCTCCTGCACCAGATCCGACCACAGTCATTCCCAATCCAAAATTTTTTCCCGTCCGTTGACAGAGTCTTGATAACTGTGCAAAATCTTAGGAAGTCCTAGGAGATCCAAGCTCACCAAATCATCATCAGCGACTGTTATTCCCACACTCCCCAGTTCATCCCGACATTGGACAAACTTTGTGAGATACTTTGGAATGGTGTCGCCCTTTTTCATCTTGATCTTCTTGAGTTTATCTTTGAGCGCCATTTTCCTATGGTTGTTGCTACTTTGGAATAGATCCGAAAATCCTTCCACATAGATTATGGTGAGGCTTTCCCATGGAGGCTTGAGACAATGTGGTCTCGTACTCCCTCCAACAGGATCCTCCTCACCTTTGCCACTTTCTTTTGCCATGCATCAATATTGGCAGCATCTGCAGCATATGGCTTAGGAACATCTTTGTTAATGAATTCCTTCAAGCCATTGTCTTCGAGTACTTCCTCCATCCTGTCCTTCCAAGCAATGTATTTCAAGTTGCCCTTGAGTGCATACTCTAACCTCAAGCCATTGAAAGCCATTATGATCTTGAATCAGTTGTAGCACCAAGAAAGTCTTTCTACAAATTCGAATTCTATCCAGTCACAAACTCAGCTCCTGCTTCACTTCTGCAATTTCTCGTGCTCTGATACCATGTAGAAATTATACAACAAGCATGTATATATTGGATTCACCTGATCTAATAATGTGCTAAAGTTTAATACTGAATCTCTTCTACAAATATTTTGCGGAATTAAAAACACAATCGCTAATCACATGAACATGAAGAAAGATCAATCACACACAACACAGATAATTTCTTGGGGAAATCTTACAGCTAAAAACCCCACTATATTCTATTTTTTATTAAGCATAGATCATGAAAAATTACATACACAACTCTTCTCACAAGAGATTTCAGTACATTAGCTAATTGTCTCACACTGCCATACAAAAATTGGAAAATTCCTTAGCCAATTTACTACCTCCATACAGCCTGCCTGCCTTGTGCAATCCCTACAGAATGTAATCCCAGAATTGATGCAATCCTGCCTTCCTTGACTACGAAAGTATCATTGGCACATATAATGAGTGTTTTCCTACATGTGTGCAAGGGGATAATGTCACAATTGATAGTCAACTTCCTTTTCACCTAGAACTCAACTGGGTCTCCACTGGATTTGACATGCACGCAACTAATAATAGTAAATCCTCAGTTGCATGTGAGATCATTGATTATGAATTAATTAATATTTAATTCACTTGATATCTCACTAGTATATCTTCAGTTACAACTAGCACAACTAAGTTTAACTCACTTAACTAAGTGAAACTGATTTACAACTTGCACCAACTCATGCACCACTGCACTTCAAACTCTATTACAACTAGAATTACTCTTCATGTCCCACCAACCAACCTCTAACTCGAAATTCACTAGCTAAATAAATTTTCCACTTTAGTTAAATATTTCAAGTCCACATTGATAATAGATTACAGTTTAATGTCCATCTAAATTAAGGGATAATAAAAATAACATGCACCCAAAAATAGCCCTGTGGGCCCCACCCTAGTGTAGGTGCTTAATGCACTAGTGTGGGTGTTGAATCTTCTTGTTTAATCTCAACAAAATATCCTCAAAAGAAAAATAGAAGATGACGAGAACCCGAAAGAGGATTTTTACCTATACTCTCTTCTAGAATTTGCGGAAGTTACTCCTCTGTTGTCACAAGATGAAGCCACTATTTTGGAGGAAGAAAGAAAATTAGTCTTTATGGTACATGAATGGACCCAACAGGATCTAGATGTTTTATCTCCGGAAGCTCGTGAATCTTACTAAAAATCTTATTTATCTTGGAAAACAAAAAAAGGAATTTGATTGAAGACCCAATAACGCAGCCTTTTCATGGATTCAAAGATAAAGGAAAAGAGATACTTCTGAAGGATCTCACAAGATATAGTAAGGAGAAGGTGATATGGGCCTCCGCCCTGACTAAGTTTAAGTTGGTCAACAAAAATCCATCACAATGAGGATCTTATCTTGGAACATCCATGGTTTTAATATCAGAGGTAAACATAGATATCTTAGAGACAAGATCAACAAAGAGAAAATAACTATTGTAATTCTATAGGAAACAAAGATAGAGATAGATAAAATGACAAAAATAACATAAATATGTTGGAAACGATGTCTGGAAATGTCAGTGGATGCTAGAGGAAATGCAGGTGGTTAGCAGTATGGTGGAATCCTAATGAGGTGGTATTTAATGATTGGCTGGCCAAGGAGAGAATCCTCACCGGCACCTTCAAATACATAGGTACTAAAGAGGAAGTGGTACTGTCAGTGGTATATGGCCCTTCAAAGGTTAAGGATAAAATGGAGTTTTTGGAAACACTAAAAAAACTCAAACAATTGCTAGGAGACACTTTATGGGTGGTGGGAGGGGATTTAAATCTCATTGGGTTCCTGCTGGATCAGGCTTCGACATCTTTTGATGAGTATATAGAAGAAATTAATCTTGTAGACATAATAACAAACAATGGTATTTCAACATGGAATAATCGACGTGGTGGGGAAAGCCAAATAGCATGTGGTCTAGATCAATTTATGGGAGTGGAACAAATCATGCAAAAGGATATCAACTCGGAAGTGTAGATATTAACTTGTATGGGATCGGACCACTGACCCATAAGGATTGATATGGATCTCAAGGAAGCTCCTCCAAATAGACCCTTCCATTTTGAAAGTTTTTGGTTAAAAGATATAAATTTGGTAAAACCAATGAAGGAGTGGTGGTTACAACTGGATATCAAAGGTTGGAATCGCATTCACACTTTTCACTTAAAATTAAAGGCTTTAAAACATAGAATTAAGGTTTGGAACAAGAAAAATTTTGGAAACATATTTAAGGATAAAAACACCTTGGAAAAGAAAATGCAAGATATTCAAGATAATATTGTCCTTGAGGGAAGATCTCAAGAGTTAGTGAATGCAAAGGAAATTACCCTACAAAAATTAGAGAAATGTAGAAAAAGGAGGAGATTCTCTGGAGGCAGACAGAAATCCATAGTACAATAATTGGACGAAGGAGAATGTAATTTTAAATTCTTCCATAATTCCATGGTGCAATGCCATCAACATAACATAATTTTCTTTCCCAAGAATGAGGGTGGAGAAAGAAAAATCCATCATGAGGAAATCGAGCAGGAATTAATATCCTACTTTCAATATTTATATTCAGAAAACAACCATAAGAGGAATCACAGTGTAGAAGCAGTGATACAAAACATCCCAAGTATCATAATGAAAGAACAAAACATAACTCTAATGAGGTTGACTTCCTTTTCGGAGATAGAATTGGTCGTAATGAATATGCCAAAGAACAAGGCCCGAGCTCTAGACGTGTACACAATAGATTTTTTTTAGGTTTTTTGGGATTCCTTAGGGGAATAAATTCATGATTTAGTGGAGGAATCATGATAGAAAGGAACGATTTTCCAGGTGTTAAATGCAAATTTCTTCTCATTGGCACCTAAACTATGTCGATCTGATAATCCCGAAGGATTTCGTCTTATTTCTCTATGTAATGTGTTGTATAAAATCATTTCTTCGATAATAGGCAACGAATTGAAACCAATATTACCTCAATTGGTATCCCAAAATCAATCTGGTTTTGTGCAGGGGCGGCAGATAGGAAATGACATAATTGCAGTACAAGAAGTAATCCACTCTTTAAAACAAACCAAATGTCTAGAGATGATTATAAAACTATATCTTTTGAAGGCATATGATAAGCTCAACTAGACATATTTATACTATGTTTTGAAAGCTTTTGGTTTCTCAGAGAGGTGGTTAGGATGGGTTGGGTATTTGGTTTCATAAACTTTTGTTTCTATATTAATCAATGGTGTGTCTTTATTCACTTTCCATACTTTTAGAGGACTAAGACAAGGAGACACTTTGGCACCCTTCCTATTCAAGGGAGGGTTTGGGAAAATTGTTCTCCAAAGTGACTGAAACATGTTTTCTTCATGGTATTCATTTATATGGTAAGGACTTACCCATGTCACATCAACAATTTTTAGATGATATCATATTATTTTCACTTACAACATGGAGAGGCAAAAAGAGTAGATACTCTATTACAAATATTCATGGAGGCCTTTGGGTTTGATGATTAACAAACGTAAGTCAAATTATTATTTTTTCAACAGTCCAGAAAATTTTCAAAATAGATTAATTGGAACTTTGGGATTATGTAAAGGGCATCTACCATTTAATTATTTATGATTTCCCTTGGTCTTGCAGCGCAACCGAGCTGTATCATGGGAAGGCCTTCTTGAGAAGATTTGACGTAAATTGAAGAATTGGGCTTTTAGAACTCTAAATTTCCCCATTCGAGTAGTTTTAGTCAAAGCAATACTACACGCACTACCAAACTGTAGTTGCGCTCCATATGGAAAAAATTTCTATGGCATGGCCATTCTCAATCTCGAAAATAGTATTTGTTGGGTTGGAATAAATTGATTACACCTAAACAGTTAGGAGGGTTGGGAATCTAAGACCCTCATCTTGTCAGTCAATCCTATGCCATGAAGCTGTGGTGGCTGCTGGATCAAGCGAGGTTCTAAAAAATGGAAATAAATATAGAACCAAAAATATATGCCTAACTCGAACAAGATACATTAAGGTTTGACGGCTCTATAAAGGGCTCCAATGTTTGGAACTTGGCGTAGGAGTGCAAAAAATTTGTTCGCAAACATATTTTCTAAGAGATCAAAGGAGCACAAAATGCATATTTTTGGGAGGAATCATGGCAATAGTTCCCGCCATTGGAAGAAAACGAACATTTATCTCAAATTAAACAATTTACGCAATCAAAAGGAGCCCTGCAGTTTGTAAAATATTGGAAACATTCTCAGCAAGAATCAGAATGGAGGCAATGGAAGGAAAAGGAAGATTGGTATTATCAAGATACAAATCTAAACTTGGAGTTCTTCCAACGCTTACTATTGAAAATAAGGATATGTACATCATACCACGAGGACATTCTACGTTGGGGTCATAAATCAGTAGGTTCATTCACCATAACCGTAGCATATTCAATTTTATTGGAATTTCAACAAAATAATAACAGGAAAATATGGAAAAATATATGGGAAGTGTCAAGTTGGCCAAAGATTGATACGTTCTTTAGGCAGATAGCATACCATCACTTTTTAACTCGGGACAGGCTACGAAGAAAAGGTTAATTCAAAGGGCCGTAATTTTGTGCATTATGCTCAGGAGAAGGAAACTTTAGCCCATATCCTTCTCTCTTACCCTTTTGCAAAAGAACTCTGGAATTATATCAAACATATTCTAGCTTCTTGCTTCCTTATTCTATGATACTTCATCGTGGTTGGAAAAGTGGTATGAACATAAATTTAAGAATCCTATTGTGTAAAAGGATTGGATTTTGGCTCTCGGTTTTATATGGTGGAATATATGGAAGGAAAGAAATAAAATAATCTTTGAAGGACGAATTAGTTAGATGTCATACCTACATTAACTTCTACGTAAAAATATAAGGGAAACAATTCGTATTTCCACTCCTCTTTGGGAGGATATTCAATCAAGTCAAATGGAGACAAATATATTGAAAAGACTTGAGCTTGCCCCCTATATGTGGGTACATGCTTTGGAAAAGACTATAGATTGCATGGTTAATGGTATAAGTACTTTTGGTCATCCTCCTATAAAATTTGTTCAGTTAAGTTTTGATGGGGCTTCAAAAGGTAATATGGGTATAGCAAGGTAGGGGGGAATTCTCAAAGATGTTTGTTCAGAACCTATACATGTTTATGCATTTTCTTGTGGCTTTTCATCAAATAATTCAACATAATTTGAGGCTCTAGAAAGAGGATTATGCATACCAAAGAGAGAGAGTTTCCGCCTAATACAGATTCACGGTGACTCGAAGTTGATCATTCAAACAATGTCAAATTTATTGATTGGATGCCAATGTAGAAAATATGGTGATAGAATTGAAACTTATCAAGAAATTTTAATCTAAGTCAAGAGACAAAATTCCACTCTACTGATACGTGAAATTCAATTCACAATTTAGAACAACAATATGAGACATGCAATCATAAATAAAACACATGCATGATACTTTTTCTAGGGGAACCCAACTGAGGAAAACCCCTCCCTCTTTGAATCAATCATATGAATAGATATGTATTACAATTTCTTTCTTGCACTAAACATGACCTACAAGTGAATAAGCTATCTCTCTTCTCAATGAAAAGCTCTGACCCAGACTTAATAAATTTCTGCTTCTTCTTGAGCCCTTATTTCCTCGCGCAATTCCTAGATAATTACCCCCTATTTTTTAGGAATTTTCCTCCAATCTATTTTTAAATTTCCAAGGCTTGATCATCTAACCGCATGCAACACCTGTACACTCAAACTAGTTTACAACTGCTTGTTACACTGCCTTGAAATTTCCACCACAACTAGGAACTTGAATTCTTTGCATGCACTAGTTATTTTAGGCTAATTGATTAGTTAACTAGACGATCACTGAGTTATACTATTTTCCCACTACATAATTGACCTTCCACTACTTCCTCCAATTGTTTGAACTAGTTTAATTGAACACAACTAGATATAACTAAACAGGATTACAGCTAAAATTTAGAAATAACACATGCTTAACTGAACTCTAATCCCTTTAAATCAAATTTACTGAGCTAAATAAGTGATAAGAGACATGTAACATAAGTTAAATGCATCCAAGTTGTCTACTAATGTGGAAATTCGAATTTTCTCAATTTGATCAAGGAAAAGTTAAGTTGAGACTTTCTTGCTTCACTTCTCAACAGTCAACCAGATACTATCATTCATAGTTGGAATTTACAAACAATGCTGAGTAATCTTAAGGACTTGCTTGATCATTTTTACTTTGTTATCCCAGTGCACACGCGTCAGGAAGGGAATCAAATTGTTGATGTATTGGAAAATTGGGGATGTAAGGAAGACCATGTAGCCCTTGATATGCCCTGGTTGATGATGGAAGGATAAGAGGTATCTGAGAAGCACCAAGGCTACATAAGGCAAGATCAATTAAGCACGGGTGTAAAATCCCCCGATGGCAGTGTATCTTTGTAAAAGTTTTTTTCATTGATATCTTTTGCAACACATGCCAACGACAAGATTTTCCTATAGGTAAGATAATCATGAACATGCGAAAAATTTGGATGGCCACCAAGGTGGCAGTCCTCGAGAAGGGAGAAGAGCATATCACTTGGTGGAATCAATCACATGCATGGTAGGAGAAATGGTTGTATGAAGGTATTAACCTTATTAATTCAATGCACCATAAATGTCCACAACACAGTGCATCAACTAATGTGTGTGGTATAATGTTGGTACATCCCCTATGCTCTGTTAGCTTGGAGATGGCTTTCTTGGCTTCAAGTGGATTGGATATCCCTTCCCCTAAGTCTGGCATCGAAGGTATGATGATTAATGAGAAAATTATGGCTCACAAGATCCAAGCAAGTATTCACGATTGTAAGATCAATAGTTGGACAACATGGGACTGGTGTATTATCTCCCTCACATTTCAGGTGCCTTATATTTGCATGGCCAAGACCTCAGGGTGGTGAAGAAGTTTATTATGGAGTGTGTCCTCTCCATCTATCCTACAGTCCCTTCGTAGTGATAATATCAAGCGGTGTGGGCCCAAAAGCATAACTCTACAGCTTTATGCACAACGAAGGGGAGGCATAACACACTATTATATTTGTCTCATATCTAAATTAGGGATTGTCTTGTATCGCGTCATTGAAATTTTTGATAATAGGATCTATTGCAAACCTCTTTGGTCCTCCTTGGGTTTGTTCAGTTATCTTAATGTTTTCTTGCGATATAAACGTTTTGACATTGGTTGTCCTGGATCCTTATTTTTTAGATTACTTATAACAACATTGTGGAGCCTCAAGACTGCCTCGATTTTGACACTCCTTTTCACTATCTTTCCTTATTTTTAACAACACCATAAGCTCAAACATGTGTTGAAATGCACATTTTGACTTAGTAAGGTATCCTAATGATCTATTTTTCATATTTACAATTGGTCCTCATTATTAGAATGAAATTTTTATTTAGCTACGGAATTAATACAATTCTGCGGCCAAACTCTATTTTTGTAGCCACCGCCATGGTTTGACAGGTTCTGAGGAATTAATGGAGATGCGAAAAAGATGGGTAGTTGAAAAATGATATAGTCATGGATCCTATCCTATCCCTCCATCCAGAATCAAGCAATAAATTTCCATAAATGCGGTCAAAGGAACGGTCAACCAGAAGATGGAACAAGTGAGCGAGAAATTCTGAGGCTTCACGATTTTCTCTACCACGTAGAAAATCGTGAAGCAATGAAATTCTCATTTATGTTTAGAATTTCATATAGAATTTAATTAGTCTTAGAAGGCGTAAAAGCCTCAAAACATTTAATGACAGGATTTTATAAATATCGGGCTGAGTAATTGTGTAAACAGTACGAATTGTTGCGAGACTATGATATCTTTAAAACTCCCTTTTTATTCCCTAATCGAATGAAGAAGTGTTCTGGAGTTCTGATGCGAAGTTATTAAAGAGTAGATCTTAGCCATCTATTGTGGAGGGCCCCTACAACATAATAGGTTTCATTTCATTCTCGTTATTTCATTTAAATGTCATTTCACATCTTAATTCTTATGTGTTTACTGTGTGTTGTAGCATAGATACATGCTCTTCTTTCATTCTTATTTTCATCGCAAGTATTTCTAGATTTTAACAGTGTTGATGTTCAGATTATCATCATTATTTCATTTACTTGTTATCATCATTTCTAGAATGTCATTATGTTAGAGTAGATGCTCTGTTTCTCTCATTTAAATAGATTCATTTCCTATATGGTTAAAACGTAGAGATAATTTATCATAAGAGCTTGGCATATATCAGTTTATCATCGATTAATTTTATCAAGGATTAGATTAGTTTCTTTTTATGTAGTACAAGCTTATCATAGATTATTTCTTGTCAAAAATATTTAAAGTAGTAATAGAAGATTTATTTTCTAAGTTTTAAATCAATTCTGTCTTATGAGCTCAAATAGCTTTACTTCATAAATCAGTGATTTCTTTTCTAAGCATAAATAGTTTTTTGTAATTCTTTGGGTTAAGTTTAATCCACAAAATATAAAAATTAGAATTGCTTTTTTATTTTAGAATTTTAGTTCTTCTCAAAATTAATCCTTAGCTACTAACAAGATTTTTCATTTCATTTTCTAGGACTTAGTTAATTTGGATTAGTTTATTTTTCATTATTTAGTCTCTTAAATTCATTTGAAATAAAAACATTTAAAAAAAAAGCATTCACATATAAAATCACCAAAATAAATTAAGTAAGAAAGGCTTCTATCATATATGGTGCATTTGCACTTCACAAGATTACCAACTCTAGTCGATAATCTATGATAGCAATTTAAGATAATTAAATTGACTAAAAATTTTGGCACCATTGTCAGGGAAGTGTAAATAGAAGCATTATCTCTTAATTCATTAAAAAAAAACAACAAAAACATAGAAAAATGACATGAGTACAGATAGAGATTCCAGAGGTAGATTTGTAGCTAGAGGTAGAAGTTTGATTCCAACAACAACACTCACCCCATCAAGACCTCGTAGTGCCACACCACCCACCCAAACTTGCATACCATTCTTAGTAGGTAGACATAGACTTCCTAAAGTACTAATATCAGAAATAGATAATCACCAACTTCATCAACTGAAGCAGTAGTGTAAGAACAAGATCCCACATCCCCAACAGAAGGAGTAATATTTATAACCTCTACTAGAGAATAAATTTTAGCCCAACAAATAGAAATTCCTATTAAGGAAGAAGAAGAATAAACCTTATTTAATATACCATTGATAGAAGAACCAGAAGAGTCAAAATAGGAACAGACAATTCCAAATTTAGAATCCTATATCAGTTCTGAAGAATCTACAATGGCTAGAGGAGGGGAAGGAGAAGTACACAATGTGAATGATGAACATTTAAGACTACGAGGAGGTGGACCTAGGATTGGAGGTGGAGGTAGAGCTAGAGGAAGAGATGGAGGAAGCAGAAGAGGTCAAGGTAGAGGAGGTAGGGGAGAAGACAGCAACAAAATAGATTCAGGTCCTATTGGATTTCCTATACTTGATGAGATACTACTACTACAATGAAAAATATCTCACCTTCTATCCTTCCTAATTTTCTTGGATTAAGAATTGAAGATCCTGAAACATTTCTTTTTGAATTTGAAGTTTTATGTAGATCATATGACTACTTACTTGATTCTCCAAAATTGAAATTGTTTCCAGCGACTCTTAAGGATGAAGCATTAAAATGGCTTATGGTCTTAATAACACATTCTATTATGACATGGGAATACATGAAGAATGCATCTTACAAAAATACAAGGATTACGGCACACCTCATAATTAGAAAGATGAATTTTTTAAGATGATGCAAAGGGAGGATGAAAACTTCGAGGATTTGATTGAAAGATTCAGTTATAATCTCAAAAGGGCTAAGATGGAAAATTTGGATGAAGATACTTTAAAGGATCTCCTGTTAAAATCCACTAGAGATGAATGGATAGATATCCTTAACATGATGGGAAAAGGAGACATTTATGAACTAGCATTACTTGAAATTTCTGAATTATGCATTCATCTTTCAAGAGGTAAGTCAAGAATTGGGAAGAATTCAAGAGATCATGTTCTCTCTAGAATCAATAAATCTGCAGTTGGAACAGTAAGTAGGGATGAAAAAGGAAATTTTATTGATGAATTTAAAATAGATATTTTAGGGAGTCTTAGTGAACAAATAGACACCTTTAAATTACAAAACAAGCAAAGAGTTGAAAGCGATGCCTTACCTATCTTTTTTCCTAATCGCAGAAAGAAACATGCCTTAACATAATTCCCTCTTGATTTAAAAGTCATAGAAAAATGTGTCATATGTACAAAAAATCATGAAACAAAGAAGTGTCCTTCCATTCCAGGTCTTAAAGTTGTCTAACAAGAGGAAACGGTTCCAAATCAATTATATCCTCTTTGCTTCATTGCTAGAAGACCATGGCAAGGATCACAAACTCAAGGTTTCAATACTCAGATATATACCCAGCCCCCATAAAATAACTGGAATGCACCAATTTCATGGAAACAACCTTGGTCTCAACCCCAACCTTGAACACAAGGATGGAAAAATCCTTATGGTAGATACTCTCAATATCACCAGTATCCACAACCTTATCCAAAATTTCCACCACAACATTTTCCTCAGACCAATCAACAACCTCAATTTCAATTTTAAAATAAAAATCCACAACTTTCATTACCATTTCCACAGAGACCAAACCAACTACCTGCTCAACCACTTCCAAACCCAAACCATAAAAATGCACAACCTACTTACAACATGGAGGGACAAAATTTTCAGACTTATAAGATAACTCCACTAGATCTTAATAATGTTCAACTTAGATCTGGTAGAATATTAGAGAAAAGAAATTTTCTTGTTGTTATCTAGGAAATATAAAAATATTATCATTCGGTGAAGATACATCTCTTCATCAAAATGAAAATCTTTAAAAACCAAACACATGATACTCCAATAAACTCAACTCCCATCATATAAAAACCTTCGAGTATCTATATCAAGCTTCATTTCCACGAAAGATTACAAATTAATAAAGGGGTGGAAAAACAAATCGTGTTTCCTAACTATAATTTATTGTATGAATTGAATAATGTTTGTATAAAAATTCCTTTTCTACAAGCCATTAAATAAATTCCAATCCTTTCAAAAACAATAAGAGAGTAGAGTGTAAATAAATCTAGAAGAAAAACAAAGAAAGTAAAAAGAATACAATTAGTAGGGAAAATTGCAAATATCAAGATGGGAAACAGCCATACATAAATATTTGGATCTAGGAAGTCCCATTGTGACAAAACACATCAATGGTATTGGAATCCCAAACACATTGATCGACTTAGGAGTAGCCATAAATATCATGAGTAAACAAACTATGGAACAACTAAAACTTCCAAATATTCAATATACACCAACATTGTTACAACTAGAAGATAGATCTCTAATTAAACCCGATGGTTTATTAGAAGACATTTATGTATCCTTAGATTCTTGGGAATATCCAGTTGACTTTATGATCTTAACTCCCAAGAATAACTTAGGAGGACATCCAATAATATTAGGAAGACCTTGGTTAGCTACACCTAATGCTTTCGTCAGTTGTAGATCCAGTGACATGTTTATCTCTAATGGAAGTTCAACAAAGAAATTCACATTATACCCTCTAGAAAAAAAAATAATAGAGATGGAATTAGGCTTGTCAAAGAGTGCATGCCATGCTGCGCCGTGGCTAACGGCTGACCAGCTGCGGGCTGCCTGCGCTGTTGGCCTGCGCAGGCCTGCTAGAGCGCTGCCCTCTCGACCCCTTTGCTGCAGATTCGGCCCTCTCGGCCTCTGGGGTCCCTGGACCTGGTAGGATCTGATTGGATCCACCTTTCTGATCTGGTTTCTGCCTCTCCAGATCTTCTCCCTCTGCACTGATCTGCTGCCCAGATCCTGTGCTGCCTCTCAGATCTGTTTTACTCCTCGATATTGGCGATGTCTGGAGCAGGCCGGTGGTGCTGCTGACCCTTTCTGCTGGCCATGGAGACTCAAGGATCGCCTCTAAAGCCCTCTCAGTCTCCTCCTCCGGATGCCTCTGCCGTCTTCTCAAGCCTGATCGCCTCGCTGCCCAAGAAGAAAAAATCAGATGCCTCTAAGTTCGTGAAGAAGATCGATGATGTTCCGGAGGTAACCCTACCTCCTGAGGGACCGATTCAGGTTGCCTTGTCTCTAACAGATCGCGCCCTGGTGGGTCAATTCACGGGTCTCTGGCCCTCACCCAAATCAACGGAAAACTGGGTTGTTAAGAATTGGATCCCGCTGATCAAGAACAAAGTTACCTCGTATTTTCTTGGAAGAGGCTACTTCCTGTTTGAATTCAACACTAAGGAGGATAAAGACCTGATCTTCAGGAATGGGCCCTATTTCATGGGACCACAAGGCCTCTACCTCAATAAATGGACTCCCGACTTTGATCCGGCTGTGGATGTGCCATCAGCTGTCCCTGTTTGGGTTCGGCTGCCTAATCTATCGGTTCACTGTTGGAACTGGGATTCCCTTAAACACATTGGAAACACTCTGGGCAAGTTCATAGACAGAGCCAATAACAACGACCAATATGATTGTGCCCGGATCTGTGTCGAAGTAGATTTAGAGGTTGGTCTTCCCGAGGCCATCAAACTAAAGGTCGGCAGCTGGACGCATGTTCAAGTACTGGATTACGAGCAGCTCCCTTTCAAATGTCGCAAATGCCACATCTACGGCCATTTTGCTAGAGGATGCCCGAGCAAAAGTGAAACAGAAAAAGGGAAGGATGAAGGATGGAACCAAGTTAAGAGATCAAAGATAAATCATAAGAAAACCGGGGCACAAGGAGCTCAACCAGCCGCTGCCCAAAATGTATCCTCGTCAAGAAGTCAAGGAAATAGGTTCGAAACCCTAAGCTCAGCGGAAGAAACTCCCAGGGAAGAGGAGAGGACTGTCAATCCAATGGAAAAATCGAACGCAGCAGTAATAAGACCTGAAGAGAGTAACATGGCAAGGGACAAAGAAAAGCAAACAGAAGCCTCCGAGGAGGAACAGGACTCAGAGGAGTCTGAGGAAGATGGAGAAATCGGAGAAACGCAGACGTCGGTCAGAAGATCTGCAAGGGGCCGAAAATCTGCAAGAGAAAAGAGAGATCAGGAAACCTATAAAGACAAGCTTCAGGGTAGTCAGCCCACGCTGGAAAAACTCCTTGGTAAGAATCCGAAGGCAGCTAAAAATCAAGCTCATGGCTCCAGGGGAGCCCCACATCAAAGAAACAAATGATGAAGACCATCTCCTGGAACTGCAGAGGAATGGGGAGTACAGCAAAAGAAGAAGCAGTAATAAGTCTTGTTAGAAGAGAAACCCCGGACATTCTTCTGATCCAGGAGACCAAAATGGAGGAAAATGAATTTCTCCAAATCAGCAAAAAGCTCTGGAAGGGAAGTAGCGGACTAGCAGTGTCATCAAGGGGAGCCTCTGGGGGACTGGGCTCTCTCTGGAACCCTCTCAAGTACAGACTGGTCATGGAGGCACTCAATAGCCATTGGCTGTTCTTGAAATTACATTCAGTAGAAACAAGGGAGACTATTTTCCTGTTCAATGTTTATGTTCCTAATAACATAGGGGAGAAAAGGGAGTGCTGGGACTCCATAAGACAGCTGGCAGAGATCGAGAATCTGGAAAACATTATTATTGCAGGGGACCTAAATCTCACCCTAAGCTCGGATGAAAAGCGAGGAGGCACCATCGTAAGGGACCCAGCAAGGGAGTGGGTGGAATACCTAATGCAGGACTGGGACCTGCTGGATACCCCTCCAGATAACGGTAAGTACACCTGGACCAATAAAAGAATAGGCCCTGGTCATATTGCTGCTAGACTAGATAGATGTTTAGTGCAGAGTTCCTTTCTTTTGCTAGGTTTAGAATCCAGATTGCACATCCTCCCATGCAGTGTCTCAGATCATAAGCCCATATTGTTAGAGATGTCAGGCCACAAGGACCTCGGGCCCATCCCATTCAGGTTCAATGCTCTTTGGGTTAAGGAGCCTGAGTTCTTGAAGGTGGTCCAGGACAGCTGGAAATTGCCAGTGAAGGGCTCCCCCTTCTTCATATGGGAAGAAAAACTAAGAAGATTGAAGGCTGCCCTCAAAACATGGGCCAAAAGACTTCCCACCCCTGCAAAAGAAAGAAAGCAGGCCCAAGATAACCTTACACAGCTTCAAGTCCATAGTGAAGAGGCAGAAATCACTACAGAAGTTTTAAACAAGGAGGTGGAGCTTCAACAAATCTTCCACAAAGCCTGTCTTACAGAGGAAGAGCATTGGAGGCAAAAATCTAGGAGCCTATGGCTTAAAGCGGGAGATAGAAATTCTGCCTTCTTTCATAAACAAGCTCAAGCAAGAAAAAGCTTTAATTCCATAGCAAAAATCAGAGATGGCAATTTGATCCACAAAGACTTTGAGAGTATAAAGAAATCAGCCTACAATCACTTCAAAAACTTGTATAAAGAAGAGGGGGAGACTGATCCAAATTCTAAATTCCTGGAGGTCATACCTACAAGGATTTCCCCTCTTACTAACAAGCAGCTCGAAGAGAAGATTTCCACCCAAGAAATAAAAGATGCTCTAGACAGTATGGAGCCTGACAAAGCCCCAGGCACGGATGGCTTCACAGCCAGATTCATTCAAACATGCTGGCAGATCGTGGAGAAAGATCTCTGCAAGATGATCCTGAAATCACAAAACTGCCAAAAAATTGGGGGCAGCACCAACTCTGCCTTTCTCGCCCTTATCCCCAAGGAAAAGGGTGCAAAAGATTTCAACCGGTTCCGCCCAATCTCTCTTTGCAACATTGGATACAAATTAATCACAAAGGTAATAGCAAATAGGCTAAAAGGCATCCTCCCAGCGATCATACCTGAGAACCAAGGTGGATTTGTTCAGGGGAGACATATTGTTGACAATTACATCCTGGTACAAGAGGCGATCCATTCGAGTCAACTTCGCAAAGAGAAGGGTATGGTGATTAAACTAGACCTGGCAAATGCCTTTGATTGTGTCAGGCAAAGTTTCCTTTGGGAAGTTCTGAAAAAGTTTGGCTTCGGGTTGGGGTTTGTAAATTGGATCCGAGCAAGTATTGCTGACCCATGGATCGCCCCCTTGGTGAATGGAAGAGCAGCTGGCTTCTTCAAAGCCTCAAGAGGGCTCAGGCAAGGCTGCCCCCTCTCTCCGCTCCTCTTCGTTCTTCAAGTCTCCGCCTTAAGTTTCTTCCTTGATCAGAAATTTGCAGAACAGGAGATCATGGGGCTTAATATAGCCAGAGGGGTGAAAAATGTAAATCACACTCTTTTTGCAGACGACACTCTTCTGTTGGGAGCTGCCTCAACTAGATCTGCCTTAAGGTTTAAGGAAGTCTTAGATGATTTCAGTGAAGCATCAGGAAGCAGTTTAAACAAAGGGAAATGTAAAGCTTACTACTGGAATATTTCTGCTCTTACACTTTCTGCCATCTCCAGAACTCTGGGATTCACTGCTACCATAAGCTGGTCCTCCTTCATTTACCTAGGTCTTCCCATCTTTCGTAATCTGGCTTATAGCAGAGATTGGGCCCCTCTTTTGGATAAATTCAAGGCAAAATTCCAGGCCTGGGGCTTCTCTTGGTTGAACCTCGCAGGCAAGCTCGTTTTAATCAACTCAGTTCTTAATAGCCTTCCCATATTCCAATTTTCTGTGCTTCTAGCACCTGCTGGCATTCTTAAAAAAATGGAAGGCTTCATTCGAAAGTTTTTTTGGAAGGGAGGCAGCCTCAATGACAGAAAAATTCCTTTGGTCAGTTGGGAGAAACTGTGTAAGCCTCTGATGGAAGGAGGTCTTAATTTTAAAGATTTTGGCTATCAAAATATTGCAATGCTGGCCAAACTATTCTGGAGAGTCATAGCTCCTCATCCAGGCTGGGCGCAACAAGCTATATGGAGGAAATACCTCACAGGTAGCAGGAAAAGAGCCCTGGACAATTATCAACCCACGACAGGCTCACACTTGGTCAAGCGCTGCCACAGAGCAATTTCTCTCATCAGGGACAGGGCGTTTTGGATTCCGGGCAATGGAAAATGTATTAAGATATGGGAAGACAGCATTATGATGCAGCCTCCACTAGCGACGAACAGATCTCTGCTTGAGCTGAAACAATGGTTGGACAGCGCAGGGTTGGTCACGCTATGGGATATATCTCTGTGGGCCGATAACGTTTGGAAACAATGGAGCCTTCCACCAATGCCTCCAGACCTTGCGCATGCCAAGCATATGTTGATCGAACTTTTAAATGGGAAAGCGCCTATACGCTCAGGTAAGCGAGACGTAAGGGGCTGGGGATCATCTACAGGTAAATTCACAGTCGCGCAGGGGTACCACTGTCTTCAAGAACGCCCATATGCAGCCCCCGACCCTGCAGTATGGAAGACTCTGTGGAAATACAAATCAATGCCAAAGGTTGACATTTTCTGTTGGCTGCTCTGCCACAGAGGAATACTGACAGATGATAAGCTAAAAAAAAAAGGTTTTCACGGACCATCAAGATGCCATCTTTGCTTCGAAAACGAAGAGACTGCACAGCACATAATGATGGAATGCACTTTCTCAAGAAGAATTTGGCAGACCCTTATGAATTACTGGAAGACAGAGTTTACCCTCCCTGTGTATATTGTTGACTTATTTGCTCATTGGCATACTTGTTATCCAGGAACTCTACCAAAAAATGAAAGATTTAAAACAGCATGGTTCTCCTTACCAAAATTCATATGCTGGCAAATCTGGCTCGAGCGTAACAGAAGAGTCTTTAGAGATGAAAAATTAAATCCACAGCTCATCACCAACAAAGTCAAAAGCCTCTGGAAAGAAACTTTGGGTGAACAGCTCTCGGAAGTCAACTTAAATCCAAATGATCTAGGTTGGGGAGCCTCGTTGGGCCTTCAGTTCACTGGCGAAACAAGGCAGCCCAAGAACATGAAAGAGTGGCAATTCAGAGGAAATGAGCAAGAGCTGTCAGACTTGCTCAGTAGAGAAGCCAGATCCTGTTTATTCTTTGATGGGGCTGCGAAAGGCAACCCAGGTAGGGCGGGGGCAGGAGGAATTATAAAGAATAAGGAGGGCATAACAGTGACCAAATATGCTTGGGGTCTTGGGCATTCCACCAGCATCCAAGATGAAGCCTTGACACTTCTGCAGGGGCTTAAGCAAGCAAAGGCAATCGGTGCTTCAGATATAAGGGTAATAGGAGATTCTCAGTCCATCATTAAAGTTTTAATGGAGGACTCCAATCCGGTAGATCTTAGATTGGCTAGAGTGATCCTCAGAATAAGAAACATGCTGAAATCTTTCCGAATTGCAAGCTTCCTCCATGTATTAAGAGTAAACAACAAAGATGCAGATTTGGAAGCCAATAGGGCGGTGTCCCTTTCAGAAGGTTCCCTCCTGGTAGACGAAACTGAGGAGTGGGACTCTATCCCATAACGCTGTAATGTTTTTCCGCATCATTTTACATCAGTTTGTGTGCCTTTATAAGCTAGGAAAAATAACAAAGATAGAATTTCTAGCCTCATGGAAAAATTGTGGATTTCCAAACTTTGAGGCCTACGACCAGATTGAAGATGAAAGACTAAGGGCTAGTCCCGACAATTGTAATCGATGAAGGCTTTAGCCACTAACTAATATAAAATCATACCCGTTCTTGT